>VIAB01003062.1:66462-82060 GCA_009801035.1 Oophaga pumilio
AGCGGTCATCCAATCACAAAGCGAGAGAGCTGTGACATAAACAGCCATGACATATAGTTACCACCAATCTGTGCAGAGGGGCGTGGAAAAGGTTGCGCTCAATCACGAGGGTATTCCAGAGTACATAAAAGACTGTGAGGATGTGTTCTCTGAAAGTGAGGCTGAGGCTCTGCCCCCGCATAGACCATTTGACTGTGAAATTGATCTCATCTCTGGAGCAAAATTGCTCAAAGGACGTCTGTTTAATTTGTCAGGCCTGGAGCGTCTGGCTATGAAGCAATACATCGCTGAAAGTCTTCATAAGGTGCATATAAGGCCCTCAGTGTCCCCAGTAGCTGTGAGGTTCTTCTTTGTTAAAAAGAAGGATAGCGGTCTACGTCCCTGCCTCGACTTTCGAGAACTTAATAAAATCACAGTCAGAAATACATACCCCCTGCCTCTGATTCCTGATCACTGTAACCAGCTCACTGGGGCCAAGTGGTTTTCAAAATTGGACCTCAGAGGGGCTTATCATTTGATAAGAATACAGGCAGGGGATTAGTGGAAAACTGCTATTCTTACTTCTGAGAGTTTATTTGAGAATCTGACATATAGAGTGCTTTCAGCAAAATATGAATCTATATGTTTTTCTACTGGCTAACACGGTACCAAACCAATCTTTTTTCGTTTATTTGAGAATCTGGTGATGCCATTCGGTCTCACCAATGCTCCAGCTGTGTTTCAAAATTTCATTAATGTAGTTTTTTCGGACCTCATTGGCCGTTTTGTTTTATCTACTTGGATGATATACTGATATATTTCTCTCACAGATATTCTCATTTATCACATGTTAAAACAGTGTTTCAAAGACTCAAGGAAAATCAATTATTTGTTAAGCTGGAGAAATGTTCTTTCTTCGTTCAGGAGCTATCATTTTTGGGTCTCATAATCTCTCCACAGGGGTTTCGTATGGATCCCAAGAAGGTGCAAGCCATTATGGAGTGGGTCCAGCATCGGGACCTTAGAGGACTCCAGCGCTTCTTGGGATTCGCGAATTACCCCTCACGGATCTCACATGTAGAGGGGCTGATGTTAGGAATTGGTCTCTGTCAGCCAAACAATCTTTTTTAACGCTGAAAAATTGTTTCACATCCGCTCCTGTTCTGGTGCAACCTGACTCATCCAAGCCGTTTGTGGTTGAATTTGATGCTTCGGAGGTTGGGGTGGGGGCAGTGTTGTCACAGGGACCTACTTCTCTGACTAACCTCAAACCTTGTGCCTATTTCTCGAAAAAATGTTCTCAGGCTGAGAGAAATTATGACGTTGGTAATAGAGAACTCTTAGCAATCAAGTTGGCGTTCGAGGAATGGAGGCATTTTTTGGAGGGGGCGGCTCACCCCATCACGGTCATCACTGACCACAAAAACCTAGAGTATATCAAATCTGCTAAAAGACTGACTCCAAGGCAGGCCCGTTGGTCACTTTTTTTTCCAGATTTCAATTTTCTATAACTTTTCGTCCAGGGTCTAAAAACGTGAAAGCTGATGCTTTATCACGTCGTTTTGAGCCGCTATCCGCCCCTGATCCGCCATCCCCCATTCTTCAACCCAATATCGTTATAGCCGAAGTGTCGTCGGAATTGGAGCAGGAGATTCTGGGGGCTCAATCTTTAGCTCCAAGGTCCAAACCTGAAAACAAATTGCTTGTTCCTCAGCAGTTACGCACCAAGCTCCTGCATGAGTTCCATAATTCAAAACTGAGTGCTCACATGGGCATTTCTGCCACACGAGAGGCAGTAGCTAGAGTCTTTTGGTGGCCTTTGATGGCTTTGGATATTAAGAAGCACGTTGCTGCGTGTGGGGTATGCACCCATTCTAAGAGCTCTCATTGCCGGCCGGCCGGGGAATTGGTGCCTTTGCCAATTCCAGGAAGACCATGGACCCACTTGTCCTTGGACTTGATTACCACCCTTCCTTCTTCCCGGGGTAACACGGTTATCTGGGTAGTCGTAGACAGGTTTTTTAAGTTAGCGCATTTTGTACCTATGGCAAGTCTACCTTCAGCAGAGACTCTTGCTAAGCATTTCCTCGCACAGATTGTACGGTTACATAGGGTACCTATGAACATTGTATCTGACAGAGGGGCACAATTTGTGGCTAAATTTTGGTGGGCTTTTTGCAAAAGGTTGGGGATATCTTTGTCTTTTTCCTCAGCTTACCATCCAGAGAGTAACGGGCAGACGGAGCGCACCAACCAGTCGCTTGAACACATTCTTCGATCTTTGACTTCTGCTCTGCAAAGCGACTGGTGTGATGCCCTACCATTAGCGGAGTTTGCCTTCAACAACTGTACCAATCAATCTACCGGTAGGTCACCGTTTTTTATTAATTATGGTTTGAACCCCCATTTTGGCGAATTCTCACGATTAGATTCAGGCTGTCCAGGAGCTGAAGACTGTGTCAACCGAATCAGGGATCTTTGGTCAAAAGTTTGGCTAAATATGTTCAGGGCTCAGGAGACCTATAAGCAATTTGCAGATAAAAAAGGGACCCTGCTTAGGTGTTGCAGTGTGGGAACAAGGTGTGGCTCTCCACGCGGAACATGGGGCCCAAGTTCCCTATGAGATCATTGAGGTAATTAACCTGGTGGCATATCGTCTTCGCCTTCCCCCCCGCTTTGAAACTCCATAACGTATTCCATAGATCCTTGCTTAAACCCTTGGGATCGGTGGTGGAAGATCCAGTTGCTGTTCCTTCCCCAGTCTTGATCGATGGGCACATGGAATTTGCGGTACAACATATTGCAGACACCTGGTGGTCTCGGGGGTCTTTACAGTACCTGGTGCTTTGGAGGGGGTACGGTCCAGAGGACCGGTCTTGGGTGCCGGCCAGATTGGTACACGCTGACCATCTGGTTCGGGCATTCCATGCTCGGAATCATGGGAAACCTGGGGGTCCAGAGGCCCCCCCATTGAGAAGGGGGTACTGTCATGGTTTACTAGGTTCTTGGGCCAGGTATTCGCAGAGTTAACTCGGTTGGCCTTGTTCTGGGTCCTGGGAGGCTTTTTATAGCCTCACTGTGAGGCCAATCTTTGTCGTTTATACTCTGACCTTTGGCTGAGTGTGTCTGACCCTGTTGTGCCTGTGCTACGTTTCGTCTGTCTGGTTCTGATTTTTCTGTGTCCCTGTTACGAGTTTTGTCTGACCCTTTTGTACTGTTTGCCCTCTCTGTGTATGACCCTTGGCTATGTTCTGACTACCCTCTGTCTGCTTCTCTTGTACTGCACCACCCTCTTTGTGTTTGACCCCTTGGCTACGTCCTGACGATCCGTTCTGTCTATGCCCCTTGGTAACTTTGTCCCGAAGTTACCCTTCTAGGAGTTTTCCTTCACCTCCTAGTCCTCTAGAGCAGTAACGTAGCTACCAGGGGGGCAGAGGGTGCAGTCGCCCTGGGCCCACTGCTCACAGGGGCCCACCAGGAGCTACGCTACCCTTAACTATATCGGCATGCTGTGCACGCTGATATAGTTAAGCTCTGCGGTAGAGCAGGGAGACAATCTCCCTGCACTACCGAGGTCTGTTCTGTAGAGGGGCATGTTAGGACGCTGGGTGCCGGCACTGTACCTTTATGCTGCCTCCAGCAGACATGCTCACATTGCAGGCTGTGTGATGTCTGCAGAAGAGGAAGAGACATCAGGACCTTGCTTCTTTCCTGCTCAGCAGTAAGTTACAGCTCAGCTGCAGGTGGCTGTATCCAGGGGAAAGGTGTCTGTACTGTGCAGTGAGGAGGAGTCAGGACACTGCTCCCCTCCTGTTAAGACCTGGCCGGATTCTTGTATCATTTTTTGCTCTTTGAGCCACTAGATTTATGGCGGCTGCTTGAACTTTTAAACAGATCGGTGTCTGTCAGTGCAAATTGCCCCAGCATCACCCGATCTGTAAAGGAATTGAAAGCAGCCGCCATAAATCTCATCATGTCTCAAAAAGAGAGACAGACAAGTGTGGCGCCCCTGAGGGTCCAGTCGCCACAGAGGTACTGCATCTCAGCCAGAGATGTGGTATTTCATCTTTCAGGTAAGGTGGAGCACTACACCTGGCTCTGGCAACACTGCATCTATCACACACACTAGTTGAGTTCCTATAGCATGTCTGCAGCTAGCAAAGGGTGTTAGACGGTGGGTGGAGCTTGTAGGTCAGATCAGGAGTTAGAGGGAAGCAAGGGGAGTCTCCGCTCCTGGGAGGAAGGAGACAGACGTGTTTTAGACAGCTCACCCATAGGGGAGAGGAGCAAGAGATGCAACCGTGCAGCAGGCTCCCTGTCTTGAGGAGCTGCTCACAGAGGGAAGAAAGAAGGAAGGTTCCCTGGAAGGGAAAAGGGATTCTCAGAGGCACGGCAGAGCAAGAGGCTACCCGTGGGGCTCGTTCCAGGACTGGCGGACGCCAGCTGGGAGAATCCAGGTTGCAGAAGGGACTCGGCCCCTAGCATAGTGGAGAACTTTATGACTCAGCTAGCAAGCCGACAGCTGTGATAACTTTAGGGATCACAGCCACAACCGCAAATATCTTCTCCGGGAAGGAAAGCTATATAGGATCAAGGAAACGCTTGGGTCACGTTGTCCTACAGGATCCGCAGCTTCTAGACTGGGACACTGCTTAGCGAGGTGCTGGAATGGAAGAAAGGAGTGGGAAATCAGCACAGTGAGATGGCCAGGGAAGGCATATACTGACAGGGAGCTTGTGGATTGGTGTTCTCCATCTGCCTGGGAGTTGGCTAGACTCCTCGCCTGGAGGAAGTGGCACCTAGCGGACAACTGTACTGTGCGCACCTGAACTGTGAGTAAAGCCTTGGACACTGCATTTGACTGTCTCCTCAAGTTCTTCATGCGGTACACACTACACTCTGCTACATCTCCCAGCACCATTACTTTCTACAACACCTCTCTCTGCCCTGAGACAAGCTTCACCTGTGGGAAGCTATTCCAACTCTGCTGCATCTCACCATCAGTCTCAGAGGATCTGCCCTGCAGTGCTAGTCACCTCTGACCAGAAACCACAGGTGGCGTCACGAACACTTCAACATAAACTCTTATTATCCCCTGTAAATATTTCCCCTTTTACTGGACGCCCAGGGCCACGGACCGGGTCACCGCTGCCATGACACATCCCTTTAAGACACCAGCCTGGTACTGAGCATCCCACTGCCCTGGCGGGCGATCCACAAGACTGGTTAGTACCTGACTCCGGCTGAAGGACACCACAGATGCCTCTTCCACTCTTCATAAATATAAATGTATATCTTGTAATGTGGTCCTGTAGCCGGGGTTAGGGTGCTATCAGTCCAGTGTCTGTGTCATCTCATATCAGCAAATCCAAGGTGACAAACATGAAAATCCCATTATAAAGCCATTTGTTAAAAAAAAAAAATCCCCACAAAGTTGAGGATAAACATATATGATAAAGAGCCAAATAGAAGAAAATTGGAGCAGCCAGTAGGTGCGTATAGACAATCACATATGAATACTTATGTATACTCAGTCTGGACAGCATGGCCCCCATTGGAGGAAAAGGGGAAAAAAAATAGAAGACGTACAAGAGGGCGCACTTTCTTCTTTACATGTGTAATATTTTAACCTCCCCTCTTTCTTTTGCTTCTCTCTTTCTTTCTGTTTCCCTCTTTAGGGTCTTGTCCAGACAAGAGTATTCCTTTTAGGGTGACCTGGATACATTCAGAGAGCTATACCCATATGATTGACTCTGTACGCACTTACTGGCTGTTTTTATTTTCTGCACGTTGCAGCGCACAGAAAGGGACAGACAGAAACCAGAATCCAAGGAGTGGGAGATAAAGTGGGCGCCATTACACAACATGGGAGATAATTTGAGGTCCATTATACAGCATGAAAGCTAAATTGGGGCCCATTATACAACCTGGGAGCTAATCCAGAGGCCATTATAAAGTCTGGCAGCTAATACGGGGCCTATTATACAGCCTGGGAAGTAATGCGGGGGCCATTATACAGCGTGGGAGCTATTCCAGGGGCAGTTTGAAGGCTACTGTGGAGGCCATCATACAGTGTGGGTGCTACTGTCGGGGGGCTTTCAAACTGTGGAGTCAGAAAGGAGTCATTATTACAATGTAAGAGGCACAGGGATGGCGTTATTATGTGGGGAAGTATGAGGAGCATTGCTTTTGTGCCACGCAGCAGGTGCAGTAATAGGGACACATACGGCAGCGGATCAGTATTGGGGTATCAGCAGGATGGGGAGTTTGTGCAGGTTGGGGATAGATTGGGACAATGCTGGAAAAGTGAGAATTCAAATGTGTCTTTGTTGTAATCTCTGTAGCCGAGTCCTGGCTGGAGACGTCGTCATGTCAGTCTGGGCCAGATGGAAAAGACGGGAAAAGTGAACGACTCCATCAGAAAGAACGTCAGTGGTAAGTCACCATCTATAACTGTACTGTGATCTTTATATGGTCTGTAGCACTGGTAACTACCACTATATAGTCTGTTGTGAATGTGTTAGAAATGAGTTCTGAGCAGAAGCTNTAAATGTGAAAAAGCCTACTGTATCCCACATTTTAGCTAGTTAGGTGGTTGTATATCTGTTAGATAGTGTAGCGAGCCACTGTCCAGTGTGGCTGTTAAATTTACCTTCCAGCAATTTTTTTCTTTTTTTGGACACTACTGAGGTCCACAAAAAAAGCCAGCAGGGCACGTGTTGTGCACTGCTTCTTTTGTGCTCCATGCACGAGTTTAGCATTCTAATTCACATGTAGCTAGTGAAAAAATATTAAACAGCCTGCTGTATCCCACCTTGTCCTTTAGTGCTGTGGTGATATAAAACTGTCTGCAGACCTAAGGCACATTAAAAAAAAAACTTATAATTTTTTTCTGTTGCTAAATGTCAAACAGCCTGCTGTATCCCACGTTGTCATTTTGTGGTGGTGAAATGAACATGTCTGCAGACCTAAGGCACATTAAAAAAAATTATAATTTTTCAGTTGCAAAAAGTTAGACACCCCGCCGTATCACACTTTGTCGTTTGGTTGGGTTGAAATTAAGCTGTGGAGGCCTGATCCATAGGCCACAAAAGTTCTTCTGTTATTAACGTCATACGGTACAGTAAGGGACCTGACTTTAAAAATAGTTTGTAGCATCTAGTGTGTTATAGAGGCTTGATCCATAAGCCACAAAAAGTCTTCTGTAATTAACGTTATACAGTAAGGGACCTGAATTTAAAAATAGTTTCTAGCATCTAGTGTGTTATAGAGGCCTGATCCATAGGTCCCAAAATAATTCTTCTGTTATTAATGTCATACAGTAAGGTATCTGACTTTCAAATAGTTTGTATCATCTAGTGTGGTATAGAGGCCTGATACAAAGGCCACAAAAAAGTCTTCTGTTATTAACGTCATACAGTAAGGGACCTGACTTTAAAAACAGTTTGTAGCATCTAGTGTGTTAAAGAGGCCTGATCCATAGGCCACAAAAAAGTCTTCTGTTATTAACGTTATACAGTAAGGGACCTGAATTTAAAAATAGTTTGTAGCATCTAGTGTGTTATAGAGGCCTGATCCATAGGCCACAAAAGAAGTCTTCTGTTGTTAACGTCATACAGTAAGGGACCTCACTTTCAAATAGTTTGTAGCATCTAGTGTGTTATAGAGGCCTGATCCATAGGCCACAAAAAAATCTTCTGTTCCTAGTGTCATACAGTAGGGGACCTGACTTTAAAATTGTTTGTAGCATAACTTCTTTGTCATACAGGCCTCATCCACACTCAAACAATTGTTTTTTCTGTGACTAACACAATACAGCACGCCATATTTCCACTTTCAATTTACTGTCGCTGAAATTAAGCTGTTTTCAGAGGTGGTGCAGAGTTTAAAATCTAATTTTTGGTTGCTAATACTGTGCTCCTACCACACTATTTGAGCAACATGACTGGGAAAAAGCAAGGTCATGGTGGAAGGGGAATTAGGCTTCGTGTTCAAGGTGTTCAGTACGTGGGTAGGTGGTAATGTTTGTGAAAGCACTAGTGAAGCAACGTCACGTCCTATGCAAAGACAACTGCAAACTTATGTTAACTGGACAGGCTACACCACTACCTTTCTTTGGCAGATGCACAGCGCCGTGTTGATGATGCCCAGAAAGAGCATGTACTCGAATGGATGGCAAGTGTATCTTCAAGTGGCCTCTCCTCCTCTTCCTCCACCTCAACATCACATCCAGTACAGTCCACAGAGGTGGCACCCAAATTCCCCTTGCTTCCCTCGCGTCCCAACTATCCAACCATTCAACTGACTGTACGAAACCACACATTTTATGCCATGTTCATCAGAAGTATACTCAAAAGCTTCGCAGAGTCAAGAGGAGGAAATCTGCACAGATGCCCAATTTTTTTTTAAACTTGGATCCGGGGCAGGACGAAGTACAATCCGAACAGCATCCTGACCCTTGTCATCAGACGTTAACCCCTGGGAGGAAGGTGATCCTGATGAAACTCAGATATCTGAAGCTCACGCGGACTGTACTGTGCTGTCAGGCCAAGAAGAGGAGGAGGGTGACTCCAAGGGTGAGGAATGGGATAACACAGAGGATGATGATGATGAGGTGTTAGATCCCAGTTGGCATGAACATAGAGGCACACAGCTGAGTAGGTCATCTGAGGAGGAAGACAAGGAGGTTACGTTGCGCTGTCCATCACAGACACGTAGTGATGCAGCCATGATGAGCGATGCATCCTCAGCCACAACTGTGCCTCTGACCAGCAGCGTCTGTGGGTCTACAGCTCGCAGGGGTGGCAAGGGTTTCCTATCCTGGGCCTTTCCTGACACTGCAAAGGATGAGCCAACTCACATAATCTGCAACCTTTGCAAAAAAAAAAACTGAGTCAAGGTAAAAAGTGCAATAATTTGACTACTACAAGTATGAACCTTCACATGCGCAATCAACATGATTTACTGTGGGAATCCCACTGCGCAAAAATGCAGACCAGAGGACCTCAACAACCATCAGCCGCCCCATCAATCACATCTGCTGCTTCTTCCTCCTCTGTTACCGTGCCAACTATTGAGACGCAGGTCTTCGACCACAGAACAGCGGGTTCTTTACCCGCTACAGTCATGCTGACTGAAAGGCCGCCTTCAGCTGTAATGGAAACGGACATGCCTGCTGTTTTGACCAATCTCAGAGAACAATCACACCACAAGTTTCTCAATACACAGTAACATCTCTGCCTGAACCTCTCTCAGTCAAGCAATTTGTCCGGTTCACCGTACTCCGCCCTATCTCAGCAATACAGACAGCCCATGGTGAAGCAATTGTGGTCAAATAAAAAGATTATATCCTCGTAAGCATGAAAAAGAACAGAGGTTGAACTCTACCATCTCCAATTTCTTGGCCACGGAAATGCTGCCTTTCCGCCTGGTAGATACAGATGGTTTCCGAAAGCTGATGGCCGTCGCAGTCCCCCAGTACCAATTACCCAGTCACCATTACTTTTCTAAGAAAGCTGTGCCTGCGCTACACCAGCATGTAGCAGACATCACCCATTCCTTGACAAAATCTCTGTCTACCAGAGTGCATTTCACCACAGACACTTGGATGAGTAAGCATGGCCAAGGGCATTACATCTTGCTGACTGGGCACTGGGTGACTCTGGTGGCTGTGGGGACAGGTGCTGCTCCAGAAGTCTTGGAATCCCCAAGGCTTGTAGGACAAACCTCTACATTTAACACTTCCTTCACTGCTTCTGCCTCCTCTATCTCCTCTAGGGCCTCCACCTGCGCCCTCAACCTCTGCCTTGAGACACGCGTTCCAACAGGGCAGAGCGAACCCCCAACACCTCCGTACTGCGCAGCCAGGGCGCACCATAACCAGGCAGTCTTAAAATTGATATGCCTTGGAGATCGCAGTCATACAGCTGAAGAGTTGTGGACAGCTCTCCAGGCTGAGTTTGATCAATGGCTGTCTCCACTGAACCTGCATATAGGGAAGGCCGTGTCCGATAATGGTGCGAACATAATGCCGGCCCTACTGTAAGGGCGGGCCCGGACTGTAGTCGTCACCTGGATTACCGTAACATCCCTGTCCGGCCCTTCCCCTACATGAAACGGTGTTCTTCCCTCTGGAGTACCTGCATCTCCTGGTTGCACTTCCCCTGGGCGCTTCCCAGGCACCGACGGTCCCTCTTCCAGGTGACCCCCAGTAATGGAGACACAGTCCAGAACAACTTGAACACTTTCTTTACTGAACTCTTCACACGTTACATCCACAGTTGGCACAACAGATATGGACCGGACCATCCCAGACTGCTCCACAGTTCCTTCCAGGCCTGACCTCGCCATAATGACATCTCCTCCAGCCTGCTTTGCCTCAGAACTGAATTGATCAATCACTAGGTTTGGTGGCCCCCGGTGAAGCTTCCGGCCCATCTGCACTGAACTCGTCGAATCTCCAGCTCCCCTCAGTTCCTTGGCCCAGCCAACTTCTGCACTAAAAACACTGGCTCAGGTGGTAAGGTGCCACATCTTTCCTCTTCTGTCTAGGCCCACTGCGAGACTATGCAGCGGCCGTGGGTAACGTGGATTGCTACACTTGGAACGTTGCATGGCTGCCGGTTGTCCGGGCCTAAGCTCTTGTGGACACTTGGGCATGCTGGCCCCGTCTGCACTAACTTCCTAAAGCCCTAACACTACTACCCAGCAGCCCCTCCTACACTTAATCCTATGAGAGCTGTCTAGAAACTCTACCTAACCAGGCCCTCTATTATGCCCCCACCTAGTGGCCCGTAACAATAATACACTTACCTATATACAGTGGTGGCCAAAAGTATTGGCTCCCCTGCAATTCTGTCAGATAATAATCAGTTTCTTCCTGAAAATGATTGCAATCACAAATTATTTGCTATTTTTATCTTCATTTAATTTGCTTGCAAGGAAAAAATACAAAAGAGAATGAAGCAAAAATCAAATCCTTGATCATTTCACACAAAACTCCAAAAATGGGCCAGACAAAAGTATTGGCACCCTCAGCCTAATACTTGGTTGCACAACCTTAAGCCAAAATAACTGCGAACAACCGCTTCCGGTAACCATCAATGAGTTTCTTACAATGCTCTGCTGGAATTGTAGACCTTTCTTCTTTGGCAAACAGCTCCAGTTCCCTGATATTTTGAAGGGTGCCTTCTCCAAACTGCCATTTTGAGATCTCTCCACAGGTGTTCTATGGGATTCAGGTCTGGACTCATTGCTGGCCACCTTAGAAGTCTCCAGTGCTTTCTCTCAAACCATTTTATAGTGCTTTTGGAAGTGTGTTTTGGGTCATTGTCCTGCTGGAAGACCCATGACCTCTGAGGGAGACCCAGCTTTCTCACACTGGGCCCTACATTATGCTGCAAAATTTGTTGGTAGTCTTCAGACTTCATAATGCCATGCACACGGTCAAGTAGTCCAGTGCCAGAGGCAGCAAAGCAACCCCAAAACATCAGGGAACCTCTGCCATGTTTGACTGTAGGGACCGTGTTCTTTTCTTTGAATGCCTCTTTTTTTTCCTGCACACTCTATGTTGATGGTTTTTCCCAAAAAGCTCTACTTTTGTCTCATCTGACCAGAGAACATTCTTCCAAAACGTTTTAGGCTTTCTCAGGTAAGTTTTGGCAAACTCCAGCCTGGCTTTTTTATGTCTCGGGGTAAGAAGTGGGGTCTTCCTGGGTATCCTACCATACAGTCCCTTTTCATTCAGACGCCGACGGATAGTACGGGTTGACACTGTTGAACCCTCGGACTGCAGGGCAGCTTGAACTTGTTTGGATGTTAGTTGAGGTTCTTTATCCGCCATCCGCACAATCTTGCGTTGAAATCTCTCGTCAATTTTTCTTTTCCTTCCACATCTAGGGAGGTTAGCCACAGTGCCATGGGCTTTAAACTTCTTGATGACACTGAGCACGGAAGACACAGGAACATTCAGGTCTTTGGAGATGGACTTGTAGCCTTGAGACTGCTCATGCTTCCTCACAATTTGGTTTCTCAAGTCCTCAGACAGTTCTTTGGTCTTCTTTCTTTTCTCCATACTCAATGTGGTACACACAAAGACACAGGACAGAGGTTGAGTCAACTTTAATCCATGTTAACTGGCTGCAGGTGTGATTTACTTATTGCCAACAACTTTTAGGTGCCACAGGTAAGTTACAGGTGCTGGTGATTACACGAATTAGAGAAGCATTAGATGATTTTTCAAACAGTGCCAATACTTTTGTCCACCCCCTTTTTTAGGTTTGGTGTGGAATTATATCCAATTTGGTTTTTAGTCAATTCTTTTTGTGTTTTTTCATTGAAGACTAATTAAATGAAGATAATAATACCAAAGAATTTGTGTTTGCAATCATTTTCAGGAAGAAATTGAGTATTATCTGACAGAATTGCAGGGGTACCAATACTTTTGGCCACCACTGTATATAGACTATATACTAAAGTGCCCTCCTCTAATGCACTTAAGGCCCCGTCACACATAACGAGATCGCTAGCGAAATCGTTGATACGTCACGGGTTTTGTGACGCAATAAGGATTTCGCTAGCGATCTCGTTACGTCTGACAGGTAGCAACGATCAGGCCCCTGCTGTGAGATCGCTGATCGTTACAAAGCTTCCTGTATCATTCCTGGGTCATTGCGCTCCCTCTGGGCAGTGTGCATCGCTGTATTTGACACCTAACCAACGACCTCGTTAGCGATTCAGAACTGAAACACGCAGGCATGCATAAGTTGGACTTTTCTGCGCCCCGCGTCCCCGATTGGTGGTCGCTACAGCGTTCTCATTTCCCACCGTGCATAAAGAAAGCAACAGAATAGAAATTCCATCCTTTGTTTCTGACCTCGTGCTGGATTGCAGATCTTAGCAGAATTCTCTGGGCTGTGTGGAGTCACAGCCGAAGAACACTACAATCCACAAACCAGAACGCTTGTCAGGAACAAAGCCCAGATGAATGGATACAGAGTCACAGCCAAAGAACGCTGCTACGATCCGAAACCAGAACGCAAACAGGAACATAGGGACGAATTTGCTACAACGTGGTTTTATTTTATTTTAAACCTGCCGCCCAATCAGAACGCAGTAGCGTCCACCAATCGGAGATGATTGGTGACACAGTACAGCCCCTATCAAGGTGTGGATCGTTGAAATAGCTGCTGTGTGAAAGCATCCCAATGAGCAACGAGATCGTTAGTTATATCGCTGGGGCGGCCGAAATCGTTGGGAAGTTCTGCATGTTTGACAGCTCCCCAATGATCACGATACGGCTCTCCAGCAATCTCAAAATCGTGACGCTAGCGAACTCGTTATGTGGAAAGGGGCCTTTAGCTTTCCCTAAACTATATATATGTACAAAACAGCAAAACACATTATTATGCAAAGGAACACAAGAAACAAACAGATACATATATATGTATATATATATATACACACACAATGGTAACACATCAAGAATGTGACAGTACCATGACTATTAGTAGTAGTACATAGTATTATGTAGCAATACCACCAAACCTTTATACTCATACAATAACTATTTACATGATGAAACATTATATACATTTAAGGGATGAGACGAAACAGAGATACTCCTTCACCCCCTTGCCTGGGGGAGGAGATGGTGGTCCCAGAAGAATAGGAGGAAGCAGAGGAGGATGCGGAAGGGATCTCCTCCCAAACTTGGATTAAAGCATCAATCAACTTCTGTACAGTCTGTGTTGCATTCAGCAGAACATTCCCCATGGCATCTCCAGACAGTGTGAACCTGCTCTTACCCATGAATAGCACAGGTACAACATGTCGAATCTGCCAATCTTGGTGTTCTCTGGCAAATGCCAATCACCCTACACGGTGTTATGCTTACAGCCCAACCCCCACTTGTGAACGTCGGGTCCTTTTACCACCCTCATGGAGTCTGTTTCTGACAGTTTGATCAGACACATGGATGTTAGTGGCCTGCTGGAGTGTCACGCTGTATAGAAGATATATATAAATATAATGTCAGTAATCTATATCAAATGGGACAACATTCTATATAACATATACATATGTAAGATCAACATGTACATAGAGCATTTGATAACATAGAATTACCTGACATAATATCCAGTGGGTCAATACTGAATCCGTTTCACGCTGTCTCCGGCTAGAGGTGGACCGGGGTCTATGCTGACCCTAAACTGGGGTCCTGACTAGTCCCTCTACCTGGAGGTACTGTTAAAGGTACAGAGGTCCAGGCCGCCAGCGTAAACCCTGTCTCCTATCAATCCCTGACCACTGTAATCTAGTCCTTAGAAGGACCCTGATTACCACCACAGGGAATGAACAGGTAACGGTTAATGAACAGTAAAGACAAACAAGAAAGACAAGGGATAAAGTAAATACTGTCTTACATACAACACTCAAACACACAGGGAACACATAAGGTCTCAGAGATAAACTATAAGCAAGAAGAGGGAAAACCACAAAGGAGCTCTTAGCTTAAGTCTTCTCAGAACCGATCCAGTCTGCTGGTCTACATGAATGCTTTCACCGGCATCTAACAAGCAGACTGGCAGGTATATAAAGGAAGCTAATTAGTGCATAATCAAAAGCAGCCGAGCGAGGCTGAACCTAGTCTTTAGCAAAGAGCTAGGTAAAATTAACTCCCTCACTACCAGACACAAAGTAACAGCAACTCAGCTGCGAGAAGTCAGATTGTGCAATCGCGACGATCTTCGTGGCGATACACCCATGACATGGAGGTCATCTTATAGAGCTCTGGCACTGCTTCTCCTTGGAAAAAGGAGGAGATAGTGGTCCTGCTGCTGAGTTGTTGCCATCCTATAGCCTCCTCCATGTCTCCTGGTGTACTGGCCTGTCTCCTAGTATCTGCTCCATGCTCTGGTCACTGTGCTGACAGACATAGCTACCCTTCTTGCCACAGCTCGCATTTATCTGCCATCCTGGATTAGCTGCACTACCTGAGCAACTTCTGTGGGTTGTAGACACCACCTCATGCTACTGTACCTTTAGGGGTGAAAGCAATGACAAAGTGCAAAAGTGACCAAAAAACAGTTAAAAAGGATGAGAAGAGAGAAATGATCTGTGGTCACCCCTTGCAGAACCACTCCTTAATAGGGGTTGTCTTGCTAATTGCCTATAATTTCTACCTTCACACTATTTGCCCCTCAAAAATGCCTTTATATGACAATTATTACTTTTTTTGGGCTTGCTGGTGCCAGGTATTTTCTTTTTCTTGTTCTTACTTTAGGCATAGAATCTATACACGTTAGATACTGTTGCTGTTGGCTGAATGTTCTATCTCTCCCGACTCCCTCATAGACATAAGCACGTGGCTCGCGGCTTATCTCCCCTTCTTTCCCTAGGATCATCTATTGAGGAAGAAGGAGACATACAAATCAGATATTATGCCTGTCCCATCAAAATCGGTTTGACAGACTTTCATGTTATGTGTATGGGAGTCTATAACGTTTTGATTTATCACTTTATAGCTAATGTTATCTAATGTTATGCATATAGACATGAGTAATAAAAAAATAAAAAATTGGTCAATTTACAGGAATCTCCAGGTCAAGTAAAGTGCAGT
>VIAB01003062.1:82172-102608 GCA_009801035.1 Oophaga pumilio
GGGTTATGAATATTTTACCTATAATTAGATAATGCTGGATCTGGTTCATACTAACCAAATAAAGGTCAGCCAGGGACACAATGCCTGACACAAGACATCCAGTGATTATAATGGGGGGAATGTACAAAGGCACACACTGAAACACACGGTTACTATAAAACAGACTGTTCCAGAGAACAGAATGTATAATTGCTGTAATTTCCAATCAATGCGACTTCTTGTCATCTACCGCCATGATGGCAGACACTACTCATTGTACCTACGCTGTGTGTACCTCTTTGGTGTTCGTTACTTGCTGGAAAGGAAGGGAAACCTGCACATATTAACGAAGCCCGGAGCAATCTGTCAGTGTCAAATTCCTTCCATTGCCGTTTTTTCTGCATCTTCTTGCATTCTAAATTCAGGTTCATTCCAAAGTCTATAGATCAAAGAATGTGAAAAAAAAGTATTTTAGATTTTATTTTATGATCAAGAAATAATTAAGAACTTTTCTGTGAAGTTCTTCGCAACATTTCTATGCATTTATACTAATCCAGTGGGTTTAGAGTGTGGTTTCCAAACTAAGCGGACCTTCTTCAGACAGATGCCATTTTACTTCCATGCTGTAAATGAGCAACTTTTTTTGTCACATTTGTGTTGGTTTTATACAGATACATTATCGTGTCACATGTACTTGGTGAATCACAGTGATTGTCTTTTTAGCTGGACACAATAGTGTAGGTTAAGATACTATTATGTCTTACGAAAAAGATGGACACCACTGGAAAGGAAGCCAAAAGGAGTCCAAAGTAGCTGGCTTAAGACTCTGCCCCATTGTACGCAATGGTTCTGTCGTGGTTCGGTTTAAATCCTGTTTTTTGGGGATGGAGTAAAGAACTTGGAAGCTAAAAGCAATATGAAAACACTTGGAAGCTGAGTCTTGCCCCATGTCTACACCACCAATGACCTCAGCAGCAGAGACATTTAGACACTGAGTGATGAATCTCTGAGCAATATTTCCAGTAGTGAGCTTATGTTGTGAACTAACAGGATCATCACACGAGCAAATTTGTGGACATCTGCACTGCGTAAACTCTGATGATTATAGGGAGTAATCACTGAATAAATGCAATTATTATTATTATTATTATTATTGTAGACATTGGCCATAATATGTGAATATATTAAAATAATATGAGTCTCTCTAACGGCCAAATCTTAATGAATTGCATGTGGTGTAGTGTCATTCATGTGCAGGAGAATTCTTTACTCACATGCTGACACATCACATTTACTCATTGTCATATTACCGCTGAATTTCTTTTAGTATTAAAGCTGAAACAGTCAGATGCCTCATCACCAACTTTTGAAAGCGAGACATTGCTCATCCTGCAAACCTCATGTGACCCATTAAACATTTTATTATTCTTTCCAAATGTGAAGGAAGGCATTATCCCTCCATTTTATATCCACATTTTTATACATTAGAAAGTTGTATAACTTATTTATGAAAACCCCTGCCCACACACTGACAAAAGCCTTTAGTGGTGTATCATATCTTCAGCTGGTGTTTTTGTTTTTTCAACGGCTGAAGCTTGAAGTGTTGGGGTTGACCACCATACTGACTACTTAGCCCAGTAGCCTTCCAGCACAGGCATTCTGGTTTCAAATTCAACCAAGGACAACATCTGTATAAAGTTTGCATGTTCTTCCTATGATGGTGTGGGTTTCCCAGGTGCTGTATAAAACCTGCATTTTCTCTCTGTAATGGCATGGATCCTCCTGGTACTCCATAAAATCTACATGTTTTTCCTGTGGTGGCACAGGTCCACCTGGTACTATATCAAATCTGCATGTTCTCCCTGTGATGGCATGGGTTCTCCTGGTACTATATGAAATTTACATGTTTTTCCTGTGATGGCGTGGGTCCCCCTAGTACTGCATAAAATCTGCATGTTTTTCCTCTGATGGCGTGGGTCCCCCTGGTACTGCATAAAATCTGCATGTTTTTCCTCTGATGGGGTGGGTCCCCTTGGTACTGTATAAAATCTGCATGTTTTTCCTATGATGGGGCGGGTCCCCCTGGTGCTGTATAAAATATGCATGCTTTCCCTGTGATGGCGTGGGTCCCCCTGGTACTGTATAAAATCTGCATGTTTTTCCTGTGATGGGGTGGGTCTGTCTGGTGCTGTATAAAATCTGCAAGTTTTTCCTGTGATGATGTGTGTACCCCTGGTACTGTATGAAATCTGCATGTTTTTTCCTGTGATGGGGTGGGTCACCCTGGTAGTGTATAAAATCTGCATGTTTTTCCTGTGATGGGGTGGGTCCCCCTGTTACTGTATAAAATCTGCATGTTTTTCCAGTGATAATGTGGATTCCCTAGTACTGTATAAAATCTGCATATTTTTCCAGTGATGGCTTGGGTTCCTCTGGTACTGTATAAAATCTGCATGTTTTTTCAGTGATGGTGTTGGTCTCCCTTGTACTGTATAAAATCTGCATGTTTTTCTTGTGATAGCGTGGGTCCCCCTGGTACTGCCTAAAATCTGCATGTTTTTCCTCTGATGGTGTGGGTGCCCCTGGTACTGTATAAAATCTGCATGTTTTTCCTGTGATGGGTGGGTCCCCCTGTGTCATGGTTTACTGGGTTCTCAGGCCAGGTAGTCGCAGGGTTAACTTGGTTGGCCTCTTTCTGTGTCCTGGGAGGCTTTTTATAGCCTCACTGTGAGGCCAATCTTTGTCATTTATGCTTTGACCCTTGGCTGAGTGTGTCTGACCCTGTTGTGCCTGTGTCAGTGCTTTGTGCCTGTGCTACGTTTCGTCTGTCTGGTTCTGATTTGGCTGTGTCATTGTTACGAGTTTTGTCTGACCCGTTTGTACTGTTTGCCCACTCTGTGTATGACCCCTTGGTTACATCCTAACTACCCTCTGACTGCTTCTCTTGTACTGCGTTGCCCTCTCTGTGTACGACCCCTTCGTTATGTCCTGACTATCCGTTCTGTCTTTGCACCTTGGTAACTTTGTCCCGTATTTACCCTTCTAGGAGTTTTCCTTCACCTCCTAGCTCTCTGGAGCTTAGGCCACACCCCAGCAGTCAGGTGCTTCAGGTCTTACTGTGCCTGAAGCATTCTCTATCTGTTCCTGCTTCCTCTGAGAGACCTGTGGTCGGCTCTGCCCCTTGGCAGTCACGTGCTTCAGGTCCTGGTTGTCTGAAGAACACATCTTTCACCGCTGCTGCCTCGCTTCCCAGGTATCTTTTGGGCACATGTTGTTTACTCAGGACACGTGCACTGGCTCAGTGAGCAAGTGCAGTGCGGTGTCCCTGACATTATAAACGACCATTACAGTTTTTCTGAGGGGGGAGATTTAGGTGTGTTATCCCCATGGATCCCATGCAGACATTAGCGGATCAGGTGAAACACCTGATGCAAATGTTCCAGGAGTTGAATGTTGAGCAGCGCATGATGGCACAGACTCAGCAGCAGATGGTAGATACCGTTCAGAGGGCTGTTGCTGTGGGGTCTCTGGGTACTGGTGGTAGGCATGTGTGGTTAGTATCTCCTGAATCTCCAGTAAAACTGCCCGACTACTTCTCAGGGGATAAAAAGGAGTTCAGAGCCTTCAGGGAGGGGTGTAAACTTTCCTTCTCCCTGAGGCCTCGTTCTTCTGGGGATGAGTTCCAGAGGGTGGGGGGTCATTATTTCCCTACTTCGAGGGGCCCCACAAGCCTGGGCCTTTCTCTCTCTCCTTCTGCTCCTTAAAGGATAACTGTTGATGCATTTTTTTATGCCCTGGGCCGCATCTATGATGAGCCTGATAGGGTCCGTATGGCTGAGGACATGGTAATGAGTGTTCGTCAGGGTAGACATTTAGCTGAGTGGTTCTGTTCGGAGTACCAATGTTGAGCAGCGGAGGTCTCCTGGAATGATGCCGCCCTTCGAGGGCTATTCCGCAAAGGCCTGTCTGAACATCTCCAGAACGCCCTGGCCCTTCATCCTCCACCTGACACTTTGAAGGACGCCATAACCCAGGCCGTACAAATGGACAGCAGGCTATGCGCCAGGGGTGTCATGCAGTGTGAAACTTCACTGTTTGCTGGCAGCAAAGAGACTGGGGCCAATCCTGAGGTCATGGAAATTGGCGTCACCTCACTAAAAGAGAAGGAGAGAAGACGTCGCCGGGAGAATCAACTCTATTTCTATTGTGGAGAGTCCGGACATTGGAGAAAAGATTACCCCTCCTGTCCGTCATCCTCTAAGACGACGGAAAACTACTAGGTCTGGGTAGCGGTCGAGGAGGCTGCCCAGACATTCAGGTACTATTTTCCTCATGTCCTAAAGTTGTGTTAAAGGTGGAACTGTTGGAAGACAACTATCGTTTTTTCTCGACAGCATTGGTGGACAATGGTTCATCTCTCAACCTGGTCAGTTCCTGTGTCGTCTCCCAACATAAGATAGGGACAGTCAGGCTGGAGACACCCATTAAAAATGTTGCCATTGACTCTTCCCCTCTTACCCGAACGAGGATTCTTTATGTTTCCAAAAGGTTTTCTTTGCAGGTCGGTTCTTCCCACAAGGAAGAGATAGAATGTTTTATTATGGACAAATTTCCCGCAGGGCTAGTGCTGGGCATGCCATGGCTTCAACGCCACAACCTGGTGATTGACTGGGAATCAGGGGAGATTATTAAATGGGGATCCAAATGTGTCGACTGTTGCCATAAACCTGTTTGTTGTCTGAAACTTGCAAAACCTGTCTCGATGTCTTCTGTTAGTCTGGAGGGTATTCCAGTGTACCAAAAAGACTTTGAGGATGTGTTCTCTGAAAGTGAGGCTGAGGCATAGATCATTTGACTGTGCTATTGAACTTATCCCTGGAGCCAAATTGCCCAAGGCCCGTCTGTTTAATTTGTCAGGCTCGGAGCGCCTGGCTATGAAGCAATACATCACTGAAAGTCTTCTTAAGGGGCATATAAGCCCTCAGTGTCCCCAGTAGCTGCAGAGTTCTTCTTTGTTAAAAAGAAGGATGGCGGTCTACGTCCCTGCCTCGACTTTCGAGAACTTAATAAAATCACAGTCAAGAATACATACCCCCTGCCTCTGATTCCTGTTTTCTGTAACCAGCTCTCTGGGGCCAAGTGGTTTTCGAAATTGGACCTCAGAGGGGCTTATAATTTGATAAGAATATGGAAAGGGGATGAGTAGAAAACTGCTTTTCTTACTTCTGAGGGGTTATTTCTGATGCCGTTCAATCTCACCAATGCTCCAGCTGTGTTTCAAAATTTCATTAATGTAGTTTTTTCGGACTTCATTGGCCATTTTGTTGTGATCTACTTGGATGATATACTGATATATTCCCCTGACAGACATTCTCATTTATCACATGGTAAAACAGTGTTTCAAAGACTCAGGGAAAAATCAATTATTTGTTAAGCTGTTCTTTCAATTATTTGTTAAGCTGTTCTTTATCTTCGTTCAGGAGCTATCATTTTTGGGTCTCATAATCTCTCCACAGGGGTTTCGTATGGATCCCAAGAAGGTGCAAGCCATTATAGAGTGGGTCCAGCCTCGGGACCTTTGAGGACTCCAGCTATTCTTGGGATTCGCAAATTACAATCGCAGGTTTATCAAAGGTTTTCCTCAGATGTTAGGAACTGGTCCCCGTCAAACAAACAATCTTTTTAAACTTTGAAAAATTGTTTCACATCCGCTCCTGTTCTGGTGCAACCTGACTCATCCAAGCCGTTTGTGGTTGAAGTTGATGCTTCGGAGGTTGGGGTGGGGTCAGTGTTGTCACAGGGACCTACTTCTCTGACTAACCTCAAAAAAATGTTCTCAGGCTGAGAAATTATGACGTTGGTAATAGAGAACTCTTAGCAATCAAGTTGGCGTTCGAGGAATGGAGGCACTTTTTGGAGGGGCGGCTCACCCCATCACGGTCATCACCGACTACAAAAACCTAGAGTATATCAAATCTGCTAAAAGACTGACTCCTAGGCAGGCCCGTTGGTCACTTTTTTTTCCAGATTTCAGTTTTCTATAACTTTTCGTCCAGGGTCTAAAATCGTGAAAGCTGATGCTTTATCACATAGTTTTGAGCACCTGTCCGCCCCTGATCTGCCGTCCCCCATTCTTCAACCCAATTTCGTTATAGCCGAAGTGTCGTCGGAGTTGGAGCGGGAGATTGTGGGGGCTCAATCTTTAGCTCCAAGGTCCAAACCCGAAAACAAATTGTTTGTTCCTCAGCAGTTACGCACCAAGCTCCTGCGTGAGTTCCATGATTCAAAACTAAGTGCTCACCCGGGCATTTCTGCCACACGAGAGGCAGTAGCTAGAGTCTTTGGTGGCCTTTGATGGCTTCGGATATACTGCGTGTGGATATACTGCCGAAGAATTGGTGCCTTTGCCAATTCCAGGAAGGCCATGGACCCACTTGTCCATGGACTTCATTCCCAACCTTCCTTCTTCCCGGGGTAGCATGGTTATCTGGGTAGTCGTAGACAGGTTTTCTAAGTTAGCGCATTTTGTACCTATGGCAAGTCTACCTTCAGCAGAGACTCTCGCTAAGCATTTCCTTGCACAGATTGTACGGTTACATGGGGTACTTATGAACATTATATCTGACAGAGGGGCACAATTTGTGCCTAAATTTTGGAGGGCTTTTTGCAAAAGGTTGGGGATATCTTTGTCTATTTCCTCAGCTTACCACCCAGAGAGTAACAGGCAGACGGAGCGCACCAACCAGTCACTTGAACAAATTCTTCGATGTTTGACTTCTGCTTTGCAAAGCGACTGGTGTGATGCCCTACCGTTAGCGGAGTTCGCCTTCAACAACTGTACCAATCAATCTACCAGTAGGTCACCGGTTTTTATTAATTATGGTTTGAACCCCCATTTTGGTGAATTCTCACGATTAGATTCGGGCTGTCCAGGAGCTGAAGACTGTGTCAACCGAATTAGGGATCTGTGGTAAAAAATTCGGTTAAATATGTTCAGGGCTCAGTAGACTTATAAGCGTTTTGCAGATTAAAAAAAGGGACCCTGCTCAGGTGTTGCAGTGTGGGGACAAGGTGTGGCTCTCCACACGGAACATAAGTCTTCGTCTGCCCTCCGCCAAACTGGAGCCCAAGTTCATTGGTCCCTATGAGATCACTGAGGTAATTAACCCGATGGCGTATCGTCTTCGCCTTCCCCCCGCTTTGAAACTCCATAACGTATTCCATAGATCCTTGCTTAAACCTTTGGGATCAGTAGTAGAAGATCCAGTTGTTGTTCCCTCCCCAGTCTTGATCGATGAGCACATGGAATTAGAGGTACAACATAATGTAGACTCCCGGCGGTCTCAGGGCTCTTTACAGTACCTGATGCATTGGAGGGGTACGGTATTGAGAACCGGTCTTGGGTGCCGGCCAGATTGGTACACGCTGACCATCTGGTTCGGGCATTCCATGCTCGGAATCCTGGGAAACCTGGGGGTCCAGAGGCCCCCAATTGAGGAAGGGGTACTGTCATGGTTTACTGAGTTCTCAGGCCAGGTATTTGCAGGGTTAACTCGGTTGGCCTCTTTCTGGGTCCTGGGAGGCTTTTTATAGCCTCACTGTGAGGCCAATCTTTGTCGTTTATGCTCTGACCCTTGGCTGAGTGTGTCTGACCCTGGTGTGCCTGTGCCAGTGCTTTGTGCCTGTGTAACGTTTCGTCTGTCTTGTTCTGATTTGGCTGTTTCCCTGTTACGAGTTTTGCCTGACCCTTTTGTACTGTTTTCCCTCTCTGTGTATGACCCCTTGGCTACGTCCTGACTACCCTCTGCCTGCTTCTCTTGTACTGCGTTGCCCTCTCTGTGTACAACCCCTTGGCTATGTCCTGACTATCCGTTCTGTCTTTGCACCTTGGTAACTTTGTCCTGTAGTTACCCTTCTAGGAGTTTTCCTTCCCCTCCTAGCTCTCTGGAGCTTAGGCCACACCCCAGCAGTCAGGTGCTTCAGGTCCTACTGTGCCTGAAGCATTCTCTATCTGTTCCTGCTTCCTCTGAGAGACCTGTGGTCGGCTCTGCCCCTTGGCAGTCACGTGCTTCAGGTCCTGGATGTCTGAAGCACGCATCTTTCACCGCTGCTGCCTCACTCCAAAGGTATCTTTTGGGCACAGTTTGTTTACTCAGGACACGTGCTCTGGCTCAGTGAGCTAGTGCAGTGCGGTGTACCTGACACCCTTGTACTGTATAAGATCTGCATGTTTTCACTGTGATGGCGTGGGTCCCCCTGGTACTGTATAAAATCTGCATCTTTTTCCTGTGATGAGGTGGGTCTGTCTGGTACTGTATAAAATCTGCATGTTTTTCCTGTGATGGGGTGGGTTCCCTTGGTACTGTATAAAATCTGCATGTTTTTCCTGTGATGGGGTGGGTCCCCCAGGTACTGTATAAAATCTGCATGTTTTTCCAGTGATAATGTGGATCCCCTGGTACTGTATAAAATCTGCATGTTTTTCCAGTGATGGCGTGGGTTCCCCTGTAACTGTATAAAATCTGCATGTTTTTCCAGTGATGGGGTGGGTCCGACTGGTACTGTATAAAATCTGCATGTTTTTCCTTTGATGGCGTGGATTCTCCTGGTACAGTATAAATTCTGCGTGGTCTTCATGTGATGGTGTGGATCAACTTGGATAATGTATAAAGTATGTTCTCCCTTTGATGGGATGTGTCCCCATAGAAATGTAGAAAGTCTACATTTTCTCTCTCAGATGACGTGTGTACTGTATAAAGTCTGCATGTTCTGTCTGTGATCGTGTGGGTCAACTTGGATACTGTATAAAGTCTACAGGATTAATCTGACATGGTGTGGGTCCCACTGAGTACTGTATAAAGTTTACATGTTCTCCCTCTGAGGGTATGGATCCCCCTGGGTATTAGGTAGTGAGCCAAGATGGGGAAAAGGAGTAATGTGAATTGTTACAATTTCCTTATATTACTATGCAATATCCTATTGCTATATAAGGGCCATAAATAAGTAAACAGATGTGTAGACTATATGTATGAATGCACTTAGGAATATTAATTAAATGGTGTCACGAACTGGGGGTGTTTCGTTGCCCCCAGTTCCTTTTAGGGGATTTTATTATTCCACCACTGCCACCAATATGTCACAAATTACAGGGGGATCTATTTGTTTATCCTGCCTTCCAATTCCAGTTCAGAACTTGCAGCTCTCTAGCGCCCCCGTTACCCTCAGGTCTGTCAGGGAACTGCACCCAAGATAAGTAGTCGCCAGACGGGCCGCGTGGATGTGTACTGGCTATTAGGCACTCAGCAGTGAGGGCGATAACCTGTTCCTGTCCCAGGCAGGATTTACACTTATCAAACTCCGTCCATCACTGCCAGGGTCTCCCCAAAAGCCCAGAGCACACTTTTCTGCCACCAGCTCCTGGTTTTAATTAATATCGGGTCAGGAGTCAACCCCAATCAGTAGTGATGGCTTAATTTAGCACGGAGGATACGATTAGAGCAAGGAGAACAAAGCTAGTAAAGTTTTATATTTTACTCCAAAAAGTAGGCAGTGTTTACAAAAGGTATACAAGATATTATAAAGAGAGACAAATTACAATATGTACAAAGCAATTATGAAATAAAAAGGATGAAAGATGAAAAGAAACTTACAGTAATCTTATATCATTCCATGGTTGGTAAGCCATACAGCACGGAGGAGGGGCATATGTCCCAATATATCCGATCAGGATCTGTTAGTTCACTTCCCAGGCAAATAGAGAGAGAGCCTCCTAAATGGGCTACATAAACTTATACCTCGCTGTTCATGACATCACTGAGGGGACGGAGCTATACTCCCCCTTTCACAAGGACTGAAAACTTACTAACACATTATTAATTTCATATCTCAGGCTGGGAACCTCGTAGAGCGACGACCAAATTATCATTTTCCTCAGCATGAAGTTGGCATTGATTTAAATCCAAAGACGACTTGGCTATGTGCCTTGGTGTATGCTCCAAATAGGTAGCTTTTACATCTTTATCACTAATTGGGGTCATTATATTTGATCTTAAAGGAACACTGTACCAACACAAAGGAACAGGCCATGTGCCTCAGAGCTGCTAACTGGTTTTTAGCTGGTCATAAAGCTATTCAGTGTGTGTGTTTGTGTGTGTCAGTAAAGCAATGGAACGTTCTAGAGGTGTACTTGGCAGAGACCTAAATGTGTGATTGAACAATAAGACATATTTCCTGACAAATGGGTTTTCTGAAGATGGGCAGAGAAACAGAGCTGGATTGAAGGGAATTAACAGGTGAGTATTTGGTCTTTTCTTCTTTTATCCTGTTTCCCCAAGTTTTCCTAATTTCAGAAAGTCCATTTAAGCAAGAGTTCACTTGACTTCCAGGTATTCTCATCCCTTGACTCCGACTTTCTTCAAAAGTGACATTAGTAGGGTCAGTGAACACAGGGTGGCTGTTGTTTATTACTGGCACGGCACTGTGAAATGATTGAGGCTGCTCCTATTCCTCTTAAAGAGATTTTCTGCTACAGGGATTATTGTTCAAAATAATACTATCATCTGTAACTTCTCCACCCTTGGTCAAGCGCTGTCTCTTCCGCCACTACTTCGGTGATTGTGTTCAGGCTGTAGCAGCGATGGCTCTGCCTTACACAAGCGTTATGAGCTGCTGAACCCAGCGATTGCCTGAGAAAGTGTCGGAGAAACAGCGCTGGACCTGAGGACGATAAATATCAGATGATTTTATTATTTTGAATACGGCAATGAAAATTTAGTAGAATTTTTTTAAAAAGAAACCCCTTAAAAGGAATATCCTGTTTCCTACCAGCAGAAGAAAGGCTAAAACAACGACTTCTGTTGATATTTCTCAATGATCTCTACATCACCGATAATCACTTACAGAAGGGAACCAACATTCAGCAAGCACCTCTCAATCAAAAGCTGATGATCAATCCAATTTTTATGCAAAGCCGTGTGTTTTATATGTCGGAGGTTTCATCCAGGCTGCGTGTTGTTTGATATCAAACATCAATGACAAAAGTATAATTTAACACCTGAAGGTAAACTGTATTTGTTTCCAGCATCTTTGATCTGTAACAGCAAACATGACATTACTTGTGTGCCTAGTATTCCTTTCCTGGGCAGAATCTCATGACAAGATGAAAGACTGGGCAGCCTGAAAGTCTCAATCTCTTTTTATTCCAGCGACATATCAGTGTTAAGGCAATAGAGACCTGTTTGACTGCACAGAATACCACCACACAGCCTCGTGAATGAGGGATGAATTACTTGGAAACCGTCCAGTCACTTTCAACCACTCTGAAGGTTGATTAGAGCAGAAAACATGAAACCAAATAAGTCAGACACAAAAACAATAAACCTTTGTGTTGCATATAAAAGACATCATTCCCTTTATATTTCTACACATGATAAATCACAAATCTGGTAAATAAGAATTCACCCCTACGATTTGTATGACAGAGTCAATAATTTTTCGCATGTTTATTGAAAGTTTATGAAAAGTAACACACGTTAAGTGAAAACAGATGCAAAATGAGTGAAATGAAGTTATCTGTGCAAAGCAATGCGTGCCAGAATTCTGGAGCAATCTGAAACAGGATCTGGCGCGTCGTTCTTAATCATAGGCAAGTTTTAGGCAACAACCGTTGACATGTACGTTTATCAGATTTACAAAAAGAAAATTAATGCTGTAAATAAATTGTTTCGATAGGCAACAGGAGTAAACAGGAAAACTGTCGATGTTGGCCAGCATAGTAACCCAGCTTAGCGCTGTTCTCTTCCAGTACAGGCATCTGGGGTTTAATTCTGACCAAGAACACTACCTGTATAGAGTTTATGGCCCCATTGTTGATGCCGGTCTTAATGAGGGGACGTGCTGGAGTCATAGGCGCTTGATTCATTAATAGGCGCATGCTGCCTAATGAATTAAGCTAGTCTGAAAAGTGGCATGCACCTACCCACAAATCTTAGTGAAATTTGTGGCATAAGGCACAGTGAAGCTCGCCATGCATTCGATGAGCGGGCCTTGCCACACCCATTTTGGCAGAGCTGGCTCAGACTGGAGTGAAAACAGCAAAAGTTGCTAAAGTTTTGTGCTACTCCACAGTGTACAAAAACATTGTGACTTTTCAAAGAGTTTGTTTTGTAATCGCTTTGATGAATATATGTCTTCTCCCTATGTATGGGAGCACAATCTTGGGCTCCAGTGTATAAAAAACATAGCTGAACTACAGCAGGTACAGAGAAAAGCGACCAAGGTTATTAAGGGAATGGGTGGACTGCAATACCAAGACAGGCTATCAAATTTGGTGTAATTCAATTTGGAAAAATGAAGGCTTATAATGTAAGAATACATTAATGGACAGTACAGAGATCTTTCTAATTATCTATTTACATCTAGGCTTTCAACAATGACATTGGTACAT
This sequence comes from Oophaga pumilio, assembly GCA_009801035.1. Classification (NCBI taxonomy): domain Eukaryota; kingdom Metazoa; phylum Chordata; class Amphibia; order Anura; family Dendrobatidae; genus Oophaga; species Oophaga pumilio. Next base: position 94,597 of record VIAB01003062.1, read on the forward strand.
CCTCTGTCTAGAGAAAGGAAAGTTTAATCATCATTACAGACTGATTGTTATCTGTAAGAGCAACTATGGAAATATCTGCCGCATGGTGTTGTGATGGTTGATTCACTAAATAAGCACAAGGAGGACTGCAGGCCTCTCATGAAAAATATAATATTACAGGGTAGGGGGACTAGATTTTGTGATGGGACTTTGATCAAGGGAACTTGTCTAATTGCTATATGTGGAGTTGGGAATTAATCAAAGCATTTTTGCCAGAATTCTGGCGTAAAGAGGTGTCAAAACGCACAAAAATTTTGTTGTGAATTCAGCTTGCTCTAAAATGATGTGACTTTTGGCATTCTCACTCTATTTGCTCCCAGCTCTGACAAAATGGGCAGCGATGCAGTGGGATATGGATGTGATTCTGATGAACGGCGGGTTTTACTATGCCACAAATCTTACTCCAGATCTGTGGTGAGGTGCACACAGAGGCGCACGCCAATTGTCAGACCCTCTTAGTGAATCAGGAGCCCCGCACTCCATATCACCCTTCATGAAGACCAACGTGAACGCCAGTCTTGATGACTTGAGGCCAAAGTATATTTACATAGATATAAATTATCTTTGCAGAATTCTAGTTTGTTCCCAAACTCTGCAAATGTTAATTTGCTTCCAATAGAATTGTCCTCAGTGTGTTCTGACATGGGTAAAATAAATAGTGATGTCCAGTGGGGACAGTGACTAACACTAATGGTAACAATCTTCATAAAGTGCTGTATAATATGATGGTGCTACGTGGTATAATCAAGAGAAAGTAGCAGAGGTTGATCCATATCTAATTTTGCAAAAGTAAAACAGCCGACTAATGTGCCACACAGTATGATAGTGCAACCTTCTGAATAAAAAAAATCTCACCCATTAATACTAAGCGTTTTCATCAATCCCTATGAAGAAAGAACATTTATTCATGAGCTGGCAAGGATGTATGGAGATAATTAATCCAGCTGTAGTGACGGAGGAGATCATGCCTTATTAGTAAGGTCAGCAGATGCATCGGAAACTTTTTAGCATCCTATACGAGAGACAGTGGTTCACATTCATCTACTTAGTCATCTTTAATATGAATCGATGTATGAAGTTACTAGGCTTAGTTATAATCATCTGACACAGGGAGACAGAACGTGAATGAATGCTTGCAATGCTGTTAACATAGGGCTAAATAATGGTATCATTCAATGCTAGGATAGTTAGCTGATCTGCATGCAATCCTCAGCAGCGGGGCACGACAAATGGTCTTAGTTATGAATATTTCTGCTGATACTGCTGATCCCTCATTGTTATTTAGATGGATCAGCCTTTCATGATGTGGGTGTGCAGTGACACATGGAATAAGGACTGCGTGACAACTGGAGGCCACATGCTCTGAAGAAAGACAGAAGACAATGCAAGCATACTGATGACGAAATCCAAGCTCTGCACTTCAGTATATTTACATAATACATTGTACCTTCCAAAATATCCCATCCGTCAGTGCAATTATCTGTGTTCGTCTTCCACATAGTACTGATAATTGTGCTACGCTAAACTCATTTGGATAATTAAAGCAATTTTTCAACAATGTTAGTGATGGAAAATGCCTTAATCCACAGCAGACCACTGTGTACTGAGTAAGAAAAGCCAAATAGGATAAATACAGAGACGCAGATTCACATTTCACACAAAGCAATTTTGTAATTTCTTTTTGCTCAATTGTTCATGAGAATAAGTGAAAAAACACAGGTACCAAATGTTTGATAGAAAAAAAAAAATAGGATTTATGTCCACACGATGCTTTTTCATGCATAGAGCATTATGGGCATTTTGAAGCGCGTGGCAATTTTGATGTGAGTTTTGTAATATGGTGTATTCAAGTATATGCTGGTATAAACATACTTTTCCATGAAAAATATTTATGATGAAAAACATTTCTGGCATATTGACTTGATCTTTGACATTGAGAATCTCAATGCCCAGCAGAGAAGCGGCCACATGTGTCCATTTATGGTCTGCTTATGTGGACCGACCGATGACACAATATGACCATCGATTGGCAAACTTTTACTGATATGCGGTCGTTTGAGGACTTGTTTACACAGGCAGACCAAAGGCAATGATGTGCACTGATCAAGCTAAGCTAGATAGATCAGTGCACATAGGCCATTAATTCCACAATGCTTTACAAACATTATTGGCACTATCCCCATTGGGGCTAACAATCTAAACCAGAGAACCTGGAGGAAACCCATGCAAACATGGCGAGAACATACAAACTCCTTGCTGATGTTGTCCTCGGTGGGATTTGAATCCAGGACCCCAGCGCTGCAAGACTGCAGTTCTAACCACTGAGCCACCATGCATAAAGGAGTTGTCCATTACTAGGACAACTTTTTCTCGATCTGAATGTTTGCCCCCCTGAAAATAATATCAGTAGAATGTAAAAGTTTGGGTACCCCTGGTCAAAATTACTGCTATTGTGTACAGTTAAGCAAGTTGAAGATGAAATGATCTCTAAAAGGCCTAAAATTAAAGACAACATATTTCCTTTGTATTTTAGGCACAAAAAATTTTTTTTTTCATCTGTTACATTTTAAATATTACAAAAGGGAAAATGGGTTGATGGAAAAGTTTGGGTACCCTGCAAAGTTAATACCTAGTAGCACCCACTTTTGAAAATATCACAGTTGGCAAATGTTTTTGTTGCCTGCCAAGAGTCTTTCAATTCTTGTTTGAGGGATTTTCATCCATTCTTCCTTGGAAAATTCTTCCAGTTCTGTGGTATTCCTGGGGCGTATTGCATGAACTGCTATTTTGAGGTCTAGGCACAGATTTTCAATGATGTACAGATAAGGGGTCTGTGAGGGCCATTGTAAAATCTTCAGCTTGAGCCTTTTGAGGTAGTCTATTGTGAATTTTCACGTGTGTTTAGGATCATTATCCACTTATAGAAGCCATTCTCTTTTCAACTTCAACTTTTTTACAGATGGTGTTATGTTTGCATTAAGAATTTGTTGAAATTACATTGAATCCTTTCTTCCATCTACCCGTGAAATGTTCCCCATGCCATTGGCTGTAATAAAACCCCAAAGCATGATTGATCCACCCTCATGCTTAATGTTTGGTGAGATTTTCTTTTCCGGAAATTCTGTGCCCTTTTTTCCTAACACACATCTTTGATCATTGTAACTAAAATGTTCTATTTTAACCTCATCGGTCCACAGGATTTGTTTCCAAAATGCATCAGGCTTGTTTAGATGTTATTTTGCATACTTCTGGCGCTGAATGTTATGGTGAGTGCACAGGAGAGGTTTTCTTCTGAGGACTCTTCCATGAAGGCCATATTTGTGCTGGTGACTATGAACAGTAGAACAATGTACCACAACTCCAGAGTCTGCTAAATCTTTCTGAAGGTATTTTGCAGTCAAGCGGGGGTCCAAATTTTCCTCTCTAGCAATCATGCAAGCAGCTTTTACTGAAATTTTAATTGGTTTTCCAGACTTTATCTTGACCTTTGCTGTTTTTTGCACAAAGTTAGAGGAGGCAGGGTCTTTATAAAGCTGGGAAATTTGCATCACCTGGCCTTTCCTAACTATGATAGTGAACAAGCCATAACCCTAACAGGCAAATAAACATTCTGAAACCTTGTTTAAAGTTATCTGAGCACACAAACATCCAAGGCTGCCCAAACTTTTACACAGGCGCATTTTCCTTATTGTAATTTTTAAAATCTTAAAAAAAAATGATAATATATATTTTTTGTTGTTTAAAATACAGAGTAAATCTGTTATCTTTAACTTTAGACCCTTTAGAGATCAATTCATCTTAAACTTGCTTAACTGTTCACAATAACAGTCATTTTGACCAGGGGTGCCCGAACTTTTACATTCTACTGCAAATTATGTTATTTTCAGGGGGGCAAACATTCAGATTGAAAATGGGTTGACCTAGTAGTGGACAACCTCTTCACTGGTGCTTTATAAGTGAACAAAATAGGTAAACTTATAAATCTTAGATGTAAATGCCCTTTTACTCTCTATTAAAGCTTATGCAAACAGAAAAGCAAGGGTAGGCTGTAGTAGAAAATGACTGTGCAATAGCGCCCACTCGCCCCGTATGCATGTGTGATTGGGCATCTCTAGCCTCAGAATTATTTAAATCGTAGGAATATCCTTTTAAGCCACTCTAGTAGGAGAATGATGCAGATTTTTATGTACTTATTGGAAACCTGCTTTGGGTTACTGAACATTTGCTCTTTTTAGTAAGTAACCACTTTTGTCTGCAGAGGCTTCATAGATGCTAATGAGTAAAATGAATTAGTGAACATTCACTTTATCCTTTCCATATATTCATCTGCCTGACAGCTGAGATCTCTTCACTTGAGCATTGTATGAAACTTTTTGCTCAGTTCAATTGCTTCATCATTGCACATTGTGCATCTGCAATATTAAAAGCACACTTGTCTTACAATTGTATAATCTCCAATCACATTTCCCCGCTCTGGGATGCATCGTGATTGAATTTTGACAAGCCACCTGTCTTCCCATATCATATCCTCTCATGCTCGGCTAAATGAAAGGAATGGAAAACATTTCCAATACTCTTTAATTATGTTCTCTGTAGGCACAGCTTTTTAAACAATTACTGAGCGCTGTGTAGGTGTTTGTTATAGTACACAGTGTTGAACAGATGTAAGTCAGAATCCTGCCTTCACTCTTAATATCATATCAGAGATTCAGAGTGAGTTTTATGTTACATAGGTAATTTTCTAGGACAGATATATTTACACAATGTAAAATTAGGAAAGTGGGATAGTTTATATAACAGATGCAATACACAGAAACACGATACAACCAGGCCACACGTTATATAGAAAATCTAAGGTATCAGCCGAAACACAGAAGCCTACTTCTCTCATTCTTCAAGGGCAGATACAAATGAAGATTCCTTCAAGAAATGCGTTCTTGTTTTTTTTTAATCAATTTATAAGCATGCTGGATGCACTTTCCCGTCACTCCTTTCATGCACTAGAGATTTTAGATGAGCTCTTCCAAATGACTTTTGTTGCTTACAGTAAGCGGGTGGAGATTGTTTTTCTTGATGATATTGTAATAAATTCATAATGGTTACATCCTTCCTTCTAATCTTGCTACACAATAGTTTTCAGATTTCATTGTAACTTGTGCTGATTGGCAGCTACACCACAATGACACCCAGATCACATATCTCAAGGGCTGTCACATTGTAGAAGGATCATCTTTATTCTCATTTGTACAAGGAAAGACTAGAAGCAATGGGATGAAACTGAATGGGAGGAGACACAGATTAGATATTAGGAAAAACTTTTTGACAGGGTGATCAATGAGTGGAACAGGCTGCCACGAGAGGTGGTGAGTTCTCCTTCAATGGAAGTCTTCACACAGAGGCTGGACAGACATCTGTCTGGGATGATTTAGTGAATCCTGCTTTGAGCAGGGGGTTGGACCAGATGACCCAGGAGGTCCCTTCTAACTCTACCATTCTATGATTCTATGAAATGAGCAAAGCTGAGTGTAGTAGACACTTGCTGTTCACAGAAATGTACAAACCAAGGTCCTCAATCCATGGTGTATGTACCCAAGTGGGTACACACCATACAAAAAGGCAAGTCATAAAATGATAGATGAACACACAAATACATTTATCAAACAAAGCCATTTTCAAGTGTAATATTAATTTTAATGCAAAGATCATCTAAGCAGTTAGCCGTAATGGGGCAAGATGTTCTGCTACTTGTACTCCATCCAAGCACCTCACTCACTAGTATAAAGAAGAATATGATTTTGATTCATCAAGACCGGCATTGTATAAGCCAGTCTTAAGGAAGGGGCATGATGGAATAAGAAGCGCCTGATTTACCACTTATGGTAATTAATCCGACGCATCTTACAAGTGGCTTGTGCCTTGATAGAAATCTTACTTGATTCGGCGACTGGAGTCAAATTTCTGGTGTAATGTATGCCACTTCTGGCCATGGGTGGATGATGCCGCGCTTGGGACTGGCATGAAAAGGCCGAAACCTCTTTGCCACTTTTACGCCAGTATTCTGGCATAAACGTTTTGATGAATTGGAGCCTAGGAGGCCCTGAGTTAAATATATGAGCCAACAGATTTATGAGATATTCCAAAATATACTGTGGCTTGCAAAAGTATCCACCCCCTTGGCATTTTTTCGTGTTTTGCTACCTCACAACCTTGATTTTCACTGTGGTTTTTTGAGGGTTTGCGTCAGTTCATGTAAAGAACATGCCTACAACTGTGAACATTTTTTTTACTGTGACGCAAATAACAAATTAGAGAAAACAACTGAAACTTCAGTGTGCATAACTATTCACCATCTTAAGTCAGTACTTGGTAGAGCCTCATTTTGCGGCAATTACAGCTATAAGTCACTTTTGATAAGTCTTTATTAGCTTTTCACATCTTGCCACTGGGATTTTTGCCCATTCCTCAATGCCAAACTGCTCCAGCTCCTTCAAGTTAGATGGTTTCCTCTGGCCAACAGCAATCTACAGGTTTGACTACAGATTCTAAAATGGATTAAGGTCTGGCCTTTAACTAGGCCACTCAAAAACATTTACATGTTTCCCCTTAAACCATTTGATTGTTGCTTTAGCAGTATGGTTTGGGTCATTGTCTTGTTGGAAGGTGAACCTCCGTCCCAGTCTCAAATCACTGACTGACTGAAATAGGTTATGCTCAAGAATAACACCATCCATCTTCCCCTTGATTCAGACTATTTTCCCTGTCCCTGCTGCAGAAGGTGCTCTTGGGTTGATGAGCTCTGTTTGTTGACAGACATAGCATTCACCTTGGTTGGCAAAAAGTTCAATTTTGGTCTCATATGACAACAGCACCTTCTTCCAGACATCTCCCATGTCTTTTGGCAAACTCAAAACGAGCCTTACAATTTTTGTGTGTACATGAAGGTTTTTTTCTGTCCATTCTCCATAAAAGCGACCTCTATGGCGTGTACAACTTATTGTGGTTGTATGGACAGATACTCCAGTCTCTGCTTGGGAACGCTGTAGCTCCTTCAGGGTTACCTTTGGTCTCTGTGCTGACTCTCTGATTAATGATCTCCTTACCTGGGCTGAGCGTTTTGGTGGGTGGCCGTCTCTTGGCAGGTTTGTTGTGGTAATATTTTTTTTCCATTTGATGATAATGGATTTGATGGTGCTCTGGGGGATTATCAAAGATTGGGATAATTTTTTATAACCCAACCCTGACTTGTACTTCTCAACAACTTTGTCCCTGACTTGTTTGGAGATCTCCTTGTTCTTCATAGTGTTGTTTGGTTAGTGGTGTCTGTTGCTTAATGATGTTGCAGCCTCTCTGGACTTTCAGAAAAGGTGTATAAATACTGACAGACCATATTACAATAAGATTGCACACAGGAAGACTTCCTTCTGTTAAGCATGCAAAAAAAAAAAGGAGTAACTGCTTGCACCAGAAATTTTTTTTGGGTCTTCATAGCAAATGGGGTGAATACATATGCAAATGCCAATTTTTATTTATTTTATCCCATAAATGTAATTTATGCCTGTGGAGCCACAGAGGTTGCCGAGGGCCCCGGTCCATTAGCCGAAACTGCATGGACCAGGGGTCATCCCATCGAACGCCCGCTTTCCTTTTATCATGGGCATAATGCTACTCAGACAACACAGGGTGAGCATAAGACAGTGTGGCAGTGCTTTATTGAACTAACAAAACCGGCAGATAACACGTAGAACAATTACAGCAAAATACCCAAGATGGTGCACATTGCAAAGTCTCACAATTCCGCTGACTCACCGGGATAAGAGAAGCTGTTACTTCAGAGCTTCCAGGGCCAACTACCGCACCTGTGGCACACACAGAGAGGAGGTAACGACAAGCTTAGGAAGATGACAGTAAATTCAGGTACAAGGCCAGTTGACTAGAGGGTCACAGCCAGTTCCAGGTAGTACTATATGAATACA
>VIAB01003063.1:131211-141884 GCA_009801035.1 Oophaga pumilio
GTGATGCACATCATGGGTGGAAAACATAATTTTCCTATTCTGTTATGACTTTGTCAGATCAGGTTTTTTCAGTTAGATGTTTTTAAAGTATTTTTCTGCACATTTTATTTTATTTTTACCCATATTCTAAAAGGCATCATTTGTCTTTTTTTTGCATAAGATTTTTTTAAGTATTTTAATTATGACAGTCTATTTGCTTCTATACATTTTTAAGACAATATCAATTCTGGTTTATTACTATAATTTTTTTTGTAATTTAACAACTTAAACAATTACTATTTGTGTAAAATAATGTATAATGCGGAAATACTATTTTTTTTTTTTGCCATGAATGCCCTTGTCCACAGCTGGTATTTTATCACTCCACTTACAAGTTTCCGCATTGTTTTGAACTTGTGACAAAACCAGCAGACACCATACAACATATTGATAACTTTAGTGTCAAGTCTGTTGGTCTAGAAATCAAAGCACACGCCAAAAAAAAAATCAAAACCCCTCTAACCATAATTTACCCCCAATGGAGAGAATTAATCTAACACATTATTCCAGGAAGCGGCATATAAAAGCTCCAAATTTTTGCACACCATAGTTGCACAAAAAGTTTTTGACTTTTCGTGATTTTTACACCGTCTTCACCCTTTTTCTAAAAAGTTTGCAGGAGGAGAATGACCTATCACTGGTCAATAAAGTCACTATATTTATGCCAGAAGTTGGCGTGAATTATAGCAGAAATGTATTCTCGCTCATTTACGAAAGATGAACCAAATTCAGATTTAATGAATTCCCACCTAAGTTTTTGATGCCCTTTCAAAGGGAAATACTCAGTTTATCTTTGGTATTTAAGAACTTTTATACTATTCTATAACATTTATTTAAGTCTTATCATTTGTGTAAATAAGAAAATGATTTTTACATGTTGTATATAATTGATGCTTTCTATACTAGAACATTCAGCTGCATTATCTGACATCTTCTCTTTATTCCATAAGGCCAAAAAAAAATAAATCTTATTAAGAGCCATCAAAACAAAATATATATCAGGCATATAAAGCGAGTCTAATAAGATATGCAGCCCACTTCAATTATTATTGTAATGCAGGCAATGTTAAACAGTATGTAGTAAAACAGTTTATCAATAACCAAAGAATGCGATGGAGGTAACCCACTCCTCGAACGCTTCTCATGTCAGTGGTCTCAGGTGCATATCAAATCACAGCTCAACCTGACTTTGAACCTTTCGAAAGGAAAGAATAACTTTCAAGGCGACTATTTGATATGTAGCGGGTTTCAGAGGGGCTAAGGATTCCGAAATGAACGTGAATGTAGCCCACTGTTCGCAGAGCACCGTGCAATTAACCCATTGACTGTCCCTTCTATTGCTGGCTGCCTGCATAGTCTCTGACTGTAAGATTGTGTGCTGAAAATGCATTAAGCACTTTATTTAAAAACACATATATGTAACTGATAATAGCAAAAAGGGATTAATCTTTATCCAAATACTAGGTTAAATAATATTTTTTTAATTAGCTTAACAAGGCAATTTTACATGTCTGTCTTTTACAATCCAAGTATAGAGTATGGACCAGCTTTGAATCTCTTGTCTTGAGTGCAACAATCTCAATATATGGCTAGAAGTCTGTTGAGTTCAGGTCATGAGACCCACAGTCAATCTGGACATCATGGTTCATACTCAGACTGTGAATGTTGGATTTGTGAAATCGGTCTTAGGCTCCATTCACCAGGCCATCAAAGGCACCGTATGAAACCTCCATCGGCAATCCTCTCACATTAGACTGCAAGACAATGCGAAAATTATGCTAAAAGTCAATCAGTTCTGTTAGGTGCTTGACATATCTGGCAGAGTGTAGTGGCTTCCATTGTAAACCTTATAAAAATGTCACCAAAGACCGTCAATTAGAGTCAAATGACATGTATATCTATAGTTGGAGCTAAATTAATTTCATTATAAGTTAAGTGCCTAATGGTGAAGAAAGAAATGTATCACCATGCCAATATTTCACACCAATAATGAAAATTGAAAAAGATTTTCTAAGGCTAAAAAAACAAAAACAGGTTTTTTTGCTTTTGAGCTAGAGTCAAAAGATGATTCAATAGAAAGAAGTATACTTTGCATTTCTCGCTCCTTTTGAATCCACTCGTATCCTTGTCTCAATAAACTGCACCAAAAATTACACAAAAAATTCACATGGAATAAGCAGTAGGAAAGGAAATTTAAGAGGTATCTATTCTCAATCCAAAAATTACATGTCCAAAAATTATATCTGTATGACGTTTCGATCATTAACTTAGACCTTCTTCTGATACCCAGATTGCACACAAAAGAAATGTAAAGAAGATGTTTATCGTGCTTGAGGATTCATTGAATTTCACTTCTGAGTGCCTAGTCCTTTTGATGTACTATACGGAGCGAGACACCACTAGTGCACCCACCTCTTTGGAGTGCTGTAGTCAACACCCAACAAAAATTTGCATGTAATTCCAGGGAGGATTCACATCACTGTGATCTTGGTTGATTATTCTATCATGTGGTCCCATACGAATAGCCAAAAAAAATGTTCAGAACATACCTCAATATATCCATTTCCTTTTTTAAAATATGAAACGTTTGCTTGAATTCCTTTCTGGTAGTGTCCCCCTTTTTTGTTGGACACAATAGTATGATAGAGTGCAATTATATGTCCAGCTGTGGTAGATCACTCACATCGCGGCACAGAGAAGTAGGAAAAACTGGGTACACCGTCTTTTGACGTCCTTGTTGGTTTATTATCAGGCAGCATAAACCAACTCATGGAAACCAAACTCAGCCTTTTTGGCTTAAAGAGGAACAAACAATCAAAAAGGAAAAAAAACAACAATGCTGCAACACAGTCTGTATGTTGCAGCGGCACCCCGCTTTGGAGCAGCACAGGTTCAGTCTGTGCCCTAAAAGCCCCAATGCCTCTGGAGACTCCTTTCTCCTGGCTAGCTGAACACCGACTGCCTGTAGAGCTCGGTTATTTAAATCTAAGCCTGTGATTCCCATCATGTGATTGATCACATGATCATGACCTTACTCACATCCTGGTAGGTCTGCAAGAGAGATAAAGTGGACCCTCTCCCACCCGCTCTATGAGAGTCCACATAAAACCAGCACTTTTATGCAAATTAACCCTCTCAACATGTAGTGTGCTGGAGAAAAATTGCTCTGGTTACATATCACTGACGCCGTTAAGCGCAGTGACACATATCTCCCTCACATATTCCCCCCTCTGCCCAAAGCTGGGGGTTTTGGCACCTTCACTCGCTAGGCAGTGGCATCTGCATTCCCGTGCAACTTTCCTGGCCTATGTTCTATGTAAAAGGTGAACTCTTGGAGGCCCAAGAACCATCTCATCACTTGGGCATTCTTACCCTTCTTTTACCTGAAACCACCTCAGAGGGTCATGGTCAGACACCAGCTTAATCCTATGGCCTAGCAGGTAGTACCTCAGGGTATCCACGGCCCATTTTATGGCCAAGCACTCCTTTTTGACAATAGCAGTTTTTATTCACATGAAGTGAGCTTCCTGCTCAGATACATGATGATATGCTCCTCCCCATTCACCTCCTGAGACAGTATGGCTCCCAAGCCGATTTCAGACGTGTCTGTCTGGACAATTAACTCCTTGTTGAAGTCTAGCGCGACCAGAACTGGATGCTTACACAGATCCTGCTTCAGCTCCTGGAACGCCATCTCCGTCTCTTCAGACCACTTAACTAGCTTCAACCTTGTGCCCTGAAGGAGGTCCGTCAATGGCACGGCAATCATGGCGAACCTTGGGATAAACCACCGGTAGAAACCCACAATTACAAGAAACGCTCTCACTTGCTACTTAGTGGTTGTGGCCATTTCTGGATTGCCTCAATCTTGTTTATCTGGGGCTTGATTTCTCCCCTCCCGACGACATAGCCTAGGTAGTTGGCCTCTTCCTTTCCCACGGCACATTTCTTTGGATTGATGGTGAACCCCGAATTCCTCAACGCTTCCAGAACAGCCTGTACCTTTGGCAGATGACTACCCCAGTCCGAGCTGAAGACCACAATTTCATCTAAGTAGCCAGCGGCATACTTCTTATATGGAGCCAGCACTCAATCCATAGCCCTCTGAAAGGTTGCTGGGGCCAATTGTAGATCAAAAGGCATCCTGGTGTATTGGAAACACCCATCAGGCATCGAGAAAACTATCTTCTTAGCACTCTGGGCCATGGGCATCTGCCAATAGCCCTTTGTCAGGTCGAGGGTGGAAACGTACCTCGCGGTCCCCAGTCTCTCAATGAGTTCGTCCACACAGGGCATAAGATACACATCCGATTTGAAGACCTCATTCAGTTTGCGGTAATCATTGCAGAACCGCCACTCTCCGTCAGGCTTCGACACAAGGACTATGGGACTCGACCATCCTCTTTTCAACTCCTCGATCACCCCAAGGTCCAACATCCTGCTAACCTCATTGGCTATTACCTCCCTATGTGCTTCGGGAATTCAATATGGCCTGAGGTTCACCCTTACATGAGACTCTGTCAACACATGTTCTGTCACCTGCGTACGCCCAGGCAACTTGGAGAACAGGTCACAGTTCTGCTGCAACAGTTCACTGTTGTCTCTGCAACTGTGACATCATCCACTGTGGCTTGGCGACTGGTACTTAGGCAAGGGGTATCCAGAGATTCCCGTTCTCGCCATGTCTTCAGCAAGTTCACATGGTGTATTTGATGCGGCTTTATTCGGCCTGGCTGGTGTACCTTGTAATTTACTTCACTCAGCTTCTCCACAACCTCATATGGGCATTGCCACTTGGCTAGGAACTTGCTCTCTACTGTGGGGATAGGCAGTAGCACATGGTCGCTGGGCTGAAACTGCCTCACTCTTCACCAGTTGTACACCCTTGCCTGGGCTTCTTGTGCCTACAGAAGATGCTCCTTCACGATTGGCACCACCTTCGCCATCCTCATCTGCAACTGGGAGACGTGCTCTGTGACGCTCCGGTATGGCGTGACCTCAGCTTCCCAGGTTTCCTTGGCAATGTCTACCTCTCGGATGTCGACCATACAGAAGCTCGAATGGTGAAAAACAAGTAGAGGCTTGTGGCACTTTTCTGATTGAAAATAGCAGGATTGGTAGCAAATAGTCCCAATCTCGGACACCCTTTTCCATGACTTTCTTGAAAATGACCTTCAAGGTGTTATTGAAGCGCTCTACTAGCCGTCTGTCTGCGGATGGTATACTGAGGTTTGCAGCTGGGCAATCTGAAGGACCTTACACAATTCCCTCATCACCTTGCTCATGAATGGGCTCCCTTGGTTCATCAAGATCTCCTTTGGTAGACCTATCCATGCAAAAATATGTAAAAGTTCCCTGGCTATACTTTTGGCCGAGGCGTTTCTGAGGGGCACGACTTCCGGGTACCAGGTCGAATAGTCCATGACCACTAAGATGTAATTGCTCCCGCGTGCAGACTTAACTAGAGGCCCGACTAGATCCTTGGAAATCCTCTCAAATGGGACCTCTATCACCGGCAATGGAACTAGGGGACTTTGGAAATGAGTGGTGGGAGCAGTTATCTGGCCGGTGGGGCAGGATGTACAATAGTGTAAGATCTTCCAGTAACAACCTGGCCAATGAAGCCTCTGCATTATTCGCTCTTGTGTTTTATCAACCCCCCCATGTCCCCCCAAAATATGTGAGTGGGCCATGTCTAACACCCTCCACCGGTAGGAACCTGGAACCAAAAGCTGCTCCACTATTTCTCCTCCCATTAGTGTGGTTACCCAATATAGCAGCTCGCCACTCACAGCGACATGTGGGAACCTGGTGTCAGCCCCCCGCTCTTGAGCAAGCCCATCAATTACAGATACATTTTCAAATGCATTCTTTAAGGTAACATCCAGCATCTGAGCCGAACCAAAATTTTCCCCAGAAACCCCCAGATCAGGAACCTCAGCCTCACTGACCTCTACCTCATCCTCGTCACCCGCTATGACACATAAGGGGAACTCCTACACCTCGGGCTGTGATGGGGATTGAGCAGGGTTGGGCGGGCCTCAGTCTGAGACATTTACCATTGCAGTCTTCCCCCACAAGTCTCAAAAAAGGCTGAAGTCCCAGCCGATTACCACAGGGTGTAGCAAGTCTTTCACAACCCCGACCTCATGGGACTTCGTGCCACAGTTAGTTATTATACAGACACTGGCAACGGGGTAGTCCTTAGCCCACGCGCTTCCCTGGAATCAGCTGGTGGGGAAGTGTAGACATGATCAGGGTCACCAAATTCCCCGAGTCCAATAGTCCTGACACCAGTGCCTCGTTTATGGTCACAGGACATGACTGATGTCCATCCCCGACCTGATGGTCCACACTGCAAGCAGGGTAATAGAAGTGTGAGCTGTGCCGGCCTAGACTGCAGTCCATCTGCTCAGAAGACAAAGGATGGGAAGCGACGTGTCCAGGACCGTGGCACCGCCAGCAGATCAAGTCCTTACCAGCAGTCTTTTCCACCCCTTCAACAGCACCTTGAAACCTCGGACCTCCCCCAGTGATGGCTCTACCCTTCTTTTGAGACACAGGCTCCCACTGGGTACCCCAGTATGGGGATACACTACCCCCCGGCTTCTTTAGGGCCCTCTCGACCACCTGTCATATTTCTACTAGGCCAACCAGGTCATCTGCTTTCCGAGGATCCCCCTGGACCACCCATGTCTGTACTGACCTAGGAAGGGAATGGACAAACCTGTCCATTACAACCCGCTCCACCATCTGAGCTGGGGTGGAGGACTCCGACTGTTACCATTTCTGCACCAGGTGGAGTAAGTCAAACAGGAGCGAGGGCCTGGAGCAGATCCCTTTGGTACAAACCCCATTGCTGACAGACGCACAACGGCACCCGTGTGGGACAGAGACTACTGCAGCGAACCTCACGTTAGCTGGCACATAGAGGAGCGCATGCTGAGCAGAGCCGTGCAGAGCAGCCTTCAGATGACGGCAGCTGCTCAGAGAGACCCGTGCCACGAGGAACCTTGCGGAGAGCTTTACTCTTTTGCTCCGCAGTTAAATGGACTAGGGGCTCAGCGGGAAAACCAGTGACCACCCGCTGCCGCCAGAATCGAGACCGTGTGTTGGGTGGGGAAGCCTGAAGATGCAGTGTTGAACTCTGCCGGCATAACATCCTTTATGAGACCGCCAGCGACTAAAGGACTGTGGAGTCACAATAAGTTGTATTTGATAGCAAGACTGTTGTGTGGTATCACAATTACCCTGTTTTCACCTGTTTTTCCCCTTTCCTGTTATATTCCCTGCTATCTCCCTGCGAGGAGTTTATTACTGTAGATTAAACCACATTATTGTTAACCCCTGCTCTGCGCCTCTGCGTTACTTCATCCCTTATCCTGCTTACACTGCTGCTGCAGTTGCTGGATGAGCAACTTACTCGTCTCATGATGGGCTAGCTGTTGTTAGTTACTGCTGCGTGCTCACGAGATGCTTGAGGAGATACTCCATTTTGCCTGATGCCGTCCGCTGGCTGGTGGCCTCCTTTACCCAAGACATGCAGTTTTGACCACGACTGCTACTGGCGTTCCTGGAACGATGCCCGCATTTGAAACACTACTTGTGGTAGTTCACTCACGTGGCGGCACAGAGAGGTAGGAAAAACTGGGTACACCGTATCTTTAAGTTCTTGTTGGTTTATTATCAGGCAGCATAAACCAACTCATGGAAACCAAACTCAGCCTTTTTGGCTTAAACCCCGTCACACTAAGCGAGATCGCTAGCGAGATCGCTGGAGCGTCACCGATTTTGTGACGCAACAGCGACCTAGTCAGCGATCTCCCTACATGTCACACGCAGCGACGACCGGCCTCCCTGCTGGATATCGCTGATCGTCATCGAATGGCCTGGACCATTTTTTCATTGTTGGCGTCCCGCTGGCCAGCGCGCATCGCTACGTGTGGCAGCGGAAGACCAGCGATCAGCGAGCTCCCAGCGCTGAACAGCAGAAGCTGGGAGCTGGTATCCAGGGTACACATCGGGTAACTAAGCGCTGCGCAGCCCTTAGTTACCCGATGTTTACCCTGAATACCAGCGTGACCGCTGGTGAGTCTGCCCATGTGACAGCTCACCAGCGATCAGCTAACGATGTCCCAGTGATCCCATCCACGTCGGATCGTTGGTGGGATCACTGGGACATTGAAGCGTGTGACGGGGCCCTTAAACAGGAACAAACAAAAAGGGAAAAAAAAAATGCTGCAGCACAGTCCGTATGTTGGGGGCGGCACCCAGCTCTGGAGCAGCACAGGTTCAGTCTGTGCCTCTGGAGACTCCTCGCTCCTGGCTATCTGAACACCGACTGCCTGTAGAGCTCGGTTATTTAAACCTAAGCCTGTGATTCCCATCATGTGCCCCTAAGGCTGGGGTCAGACTTGCGAGAAACTCACACGAGTCTCTCGTGGGAAAATGACGGTGCTGAGGTGACAGGAGTTCAGCTGTCTGCGATTACAGACTCAGTGATGTCACCCCCAGTCACTGAGCCTGTGCGCGCAGCTTCCATTCATTCCCCAGTAGTCGGAGTGGCTGCATTAGCAGCGCTCCAGCTGTAAACTGATTAACCACCCCAGATGGATTGCACCATGGGACTGACTGTACAGCGGACAGATATATTGCTGGTTATTTTTTTACTTTTTTTCTAGGAGATCGAGGGCTTCGCTGAGAATAGCAGTTTAATAAAGATGGCAAAACTGTGTGTTGTATTATTTAATTAAAAGACTTTATTCTTACTGTGTGTGTGCTCATTTAACCCTTTACTTACAATTACTTACTATAGGATTAGTAATGAATAGGTGTCTTATGACATCTCTTCATTACTAAGCCGGGCTTAATGTCACCTTCAATAGATAGGTGACATTAACCCCTTATTAACCCCACTTGCCACCGCTACAGGGCAAGTGAGAAGAACCCGACAAAGCTCCAGAATAGGCGCATCTAACACATGAGCCTTTCTGAGCAGCTGCGGGCTGCTGTTTTTAGGCTGGTGGGGGCCCATATTCATGGCCCCTTTCCAGTCTGAGAATAGCAGCCCGCACCTGTATAGTTTTGCCGGGTTGGTTAAAAAAATAAGGGGGACCCCACATCGGTTTGTTTTTCATTCATTCTCCATGCTCGCTGTTGCCGGCAGAGCACGGAGAATAATGACAGCCGACTTCAGCACCACAAGCAGGGGACAGTGGCTTACAGTAGCCGCTTCTTCCCCTGCGACGGTCCGTGTGGTACTGATGTGGCAAATGGCCAGCACACATGTGCCACACGGATGTACCACGTGTACACACGGACACGGATATCTCCGGTACCGATTTTTCTGGTACCGGAAATATCTGGACGTGTGAAAGAGGCCTTAAGACATTGTCAACCAATACAGCTGCAATTTTCACAGTTACAGCAATTGCAGTGATAAGAAAATGAAAAGATTGCAAAACAGAAATATAGCAGCTGTCATCTGGTTTCTACACAAGATAAGCCACTTCCAGAGATGTCTGCCTGTCACTCACTTCTCCTTATTTAGAACATATGTGCACTTTGCTAAGCAGAGCGTGCATGTGAATGAGGAGTCAGGAGAGATAGCTGTTAGCCAAACAAGTGTTTGCCAGCGGATAACTGATAACTACAGTGGTCACTGACAACAATTCATGTAGGAGCTTAAGAGAAAACTAGATTGGGATAAGAGGTCCAATGGTCCATGGAACCAGAAACAGTCATGGAGGCATATTCAAAGTTCTGGGATACATGCTTAAAGGGGTTGATGGCCTGATCGGTGAGTGTGCAACACCTGTCAACCTGCTGATCAGCTGTTCCCGGTGTTGGCGGCGGTCAGAACTGCTCAGTTGCGGAGCTTCACAGCACAGCTCCGTTAACCAAATAGTGGCCGCGGCCAGATATTGCACACCCACCCCCTACTGATTTGAATAAAGGAGAACCCATATATATTTTTTGACTCATCTTTTATCTTTGGTGTGGACACAGGACACCATTACCTACTTTATTATTATTATTATTATACATTTATATAGCGCCATTTATTCCATGGCGCTTTACATATGAAAAGGGAAAAATACAGACAGATACAATAAACATGTGCTAGACAAGGGACGCATAAGTACAGAAGGAGAGAGGACCCTGCCCGTGAGGGCTCACAGTCTACAGGGATGGGTGAGAATACACTAGGAGAGGGTAGAGCTGGTCGTGCGATGGTTGCATATTTTTCATCAGTATTTATGTTTATTTTTATCTTTGTCCTTGCATCACAATTTTTTTGTCAAATTAAATTGATGTATTTCTTTTCTTTATATTTTGTTATTTTCTTTACTTTTTTATTTTCCTTCTATCTTTGATGCATTACTTTATGTACTTGGACATAGCTGTTCTTTGATGTATCTCTTTAGGTGCTTGTGTCCATGCAGACTTTGAGGGCTCTTTGCCGCACACCTATTGGATATAACCCCTTCTGTTTTGAACAGTTGACGTGTGCCCGGGACAGCCGCGGGTGAAATCACGATCCACCCACGGCTATTAACCCGTTAAATGACACTATCAAACTCTGACATCGGCATTTAACTCGCGCTTCCGGCTATCGGGCCGGAAATCCACCC
>VIAB01003064.1:42963-60946 GCA_009801035.1 Oophaga pumilio
CTCAACACTATTAGTAAGCCCTGATGATGTACTACTTATAATACTGTAAGCAAAAAAAAACAAAAAAAAGTACATGAAATGTGCATGCAAATGCAAAATATGGCACACCAAGCAATACAAAATTATTAAAGTTTAAATTGTAGCCATTAGCCAGTGTAAGTTAAATACATGATGTGATCATGCACAAAGACCCATAGACAATATCTGGCTAATTTTACCTAAAGTATATAAAATCAGACACTGCAGTACAATAAATGTAGCACTATACTCACAAAAACGTTTACTCAGAGAACCCTCTAGGTTAAATGAAAATGTATGGTCAAAAGTGCAAGTGCGTGATATGTAGTATGTCAACAAATAGACACAAAATAGGAAAGAGCTGGGTATAGAGCGAGAAGTCAGGGCTGAGAATCTCGGCTTGAAGAGAAATTCCCCAAGCATATCACTGTATAAAGAAACAGCTTCCTCGCCTCATTGAGAAGGATAATCAATTTCCATTTTTGCAGTTACCATCACATTCTGGCCAAAATTACCGTAACAGGAAACCAACTTGTTTATGGAGTGCGTAAAGAAACCACAATGTTCAGAAATTTTTTTAACATAAATGTAATGAGAAGATAATATTTTGGGGAAGATGTTGGCCTGTTCAGGATTAAAACAATAAAACAATATCCCTAATTTCATCCTTAACTCCTTAGTGTTGAATAACTGACATAGCACATCTTGAGCGGGTGTCAGTTCATGCATCATGATGTGCTATGTCCATAATGTATTTAAATTGTCTAAGCTTATAACCACAAAGTGACCATTCCGTGGCAACAGCTGAGTGGCAAAGAAAGAGGCGAGGGGGTTATGCCATCATTCCTCGCACTCAGATGGCTGTGATCACTCAGTCAATCGGACTGAATGATTACAGCATGATCACGCAGGAGGTGCTGACCTACTGCATGATCACAGCAGAAACTCTGTGCTGTTAATGACCTAGCTCATGCTGTGACAGCCAGGGATGGTGCCAGCACCGCCCCTGGCTGTTAAACCCCTAAATGCTGCGATCGACTGCAATTACAGCATTTAAAAAGCAGGGAGAGGGAGGGGGCTCCCTTTCCTTTCAGATCAGTTCCCCCCCACGTTATCGTGAGGGTCTGATCATTGCCATGGTGTCGCCAGGTCACCATGCTTCTGTCAGTCCAGCACCAACAGGTATAAAGCATTGCAATGCTGGAATGATCAAAGTTAGGGATGAGCGAACGTGCTCGGTGATATTCAGATATCTCTCAAGTATCTGAGTGCTCGGATGTGCTTGGCACTTATTGAGCATTAGCCAGTTCTCAAATTTGAAACTCTAATCCCTGCCCTGCATGTTTGGCGCCTGTTACACAGCCTTTAGGCATGCAGTAATTTCCTGCGAGTCAATTTAATGCAATAGTAATCTTGGTAGTGGCATTACTGTGATTGGCTGGCTGTATGACATCATCAGGGGTTATAGAAGGACAACCCCATTGCATAGCTCAATTATGCTAACAGCCCTTGTAAGGACTAAATATGTGCTTTGCTGTTTGTATCAGATACATTCTGCATTGAGCCTAGGGAGGGACAGTTTCAGGAGCAGGGATAATGGCAGTGGCGTAATACAATCTCTAGGCAGGGCTTAGGGTTTACAGTCTGTTGCTAAATATATATCTGCTACACATTACCATATATTTTTTGGGGGTGTAAAAGAATTGAGTACATTTTCATTCATAGAGGATTATATGTTTTGCGGTACATTTCTGTGGTACATAACACTCAAAAGAGTGTTGAAAAATTTACATTGATTCAATTACTCATCCATACAGTATTACATGCCTTTTTTAGATTATGTTGGTATATAAAATTACAATAAAGCACTATCACATTTTTCTGAATTCAATTACTCATCCATAGAGTAGTATGTGCTTTGTGATACATTTTGGTGGTATATAACACTCCAAAAAGCATTGAAAAAAATTTCTTGCTTCAGTTACTCTTCCATAGAGTATTAGGTGTTCTGTGATACATTTTTGTGGTATATAACACTACAAAAGAAAGTAGAATTTTTTTTATATTCAGTTACTCACCCATAGAGTATAATGGGCTCTGGGGTACATTTTGGTGGTATATAACACTACAAAAAAATCATTGAAAATTTTTTCTTGTTTCAACTACTCATCCATAGACTATTACGTGCTTTGTGGTACATTTCTGTGATATATAACACTCTAAAAAAGCATAGACATTTTTTTAGGGATTTAATTTCTCATTCATACATTGTTACGTGTTTTATGGTACATTCCTCTGAGCTTTGCATTGTGCCTTAAAGGTAGTTTTCAACCACATATGGGGTATCCAGGTTTTCAGGAGAAATTACACAACAAGTTGTATGGTACATTTTCTCCTGTTATCCTCGTGAAAATAAAAAAAATTTAAGGCTAAAAGAACATTTTTGTGGGAAAAAGTTTATTTTTTATTTTCACGCCTCTACCTTATAAACTTCTCTGAAGTACCTGGGGGTTCAAGGTGCTCATCTTACAACTTGATACATTATTTGAGTGGTCTAGTTTCCAAACTGGGGTCAATTTTGTAGGGTTTCCACTGTTTAGGCACATCAGAGACTTTATAAATGTGACATGGCTTCTGCTCTCGATTTCAACAATTTTTTAGATCAAAAGGTCAAGTGGTGCTCCTTCTGTTTCAAGTTCTACCATGCGGCCAAACAGTAGTATTCCCCCACATATTTGGTATCCGCGTACTCAAGAGAAATTTCACAACAGTTTTTGAGATCCATTTTCTCCTGTTACCCTTGTCAAAATGAAAAAATTGTGGCTAAAGTAAAATTTCTGTGAAAAAAGCAAAATGTTCATTTATTTCTTCCACATTGCATTAATACCTGTGGAGCACCTGAAGGGTTAATTAGCTTCTTGAATGTGGTTTTGAGGACTTTTGAGGGGTGCATCATTTAGAATGGTGTAACTTTTCAGTATTTTCTGTCATATATGCCTCCAAATGCGATATGGTCAATAAAAGAATAGTTTTGTAAGTTATGTTTTAAAAATGAGAAACTGCTGCTCAACTTTTAAAATTTTTAACCCTTTTAACTTCCTAACAAAAAAAATGTTTAAAAAATTGTGCTGATGTAAAATACACATAAAGGAAATGTTATTTACAAACTATTTTGTGTGCTATAATGGCATAATAATTACAACTTTAAAAATTGTGAAATTTTCAAGATTTTTGCCAAATTTCCGATATTTTTGCAAATAAATGCAAGTCATATTGAACAAATTTTTCCACTATCATGAAGTACAACATGTCATAAAAAATAATCTCAGAATCCCTGGGATTCATTGAAGCGTTCCAGAGTTATTACCTTATAAAGTGAAACAGGTCAGATTTAAAAAAGTAAGCCTGGTCATTAACTTAGAAAGTGGCTCAGGCTCTAGGAGGTTAAATATAGCTTTTCAAAGTCGATAACAGGAATTAGTGTCATCTAAAAATTAATGTTATTTGTATTACAAAAGTTCCTAAAATTTTCGATGATCCTTGATGTGACTTGTTTTAGTTAGTCTCAGGATTTGCATAAATATAACATAA
The DNA here is from genome assembly GCA_009801035.1 of Oophaga pumilio. Classification (NCBI taxonomy): domain Eukaryota; kingdom Metazoa; phylum Chordata; class Amphibia; order Anura; family Dendrobatidae; genus Oophaga; species Oophaga pumilio. The sequence continues at coordinate 46,573 of VIAB01003064.1, forward strand.
ATGATTTGTTTAGGCAGAAAATAGTATTTTTTAAAACATTATCATTATTGGAAAATTGATAGAAATATCCAAACCTTTACGCTACACTATATCTTAATTGCATAATTTTGTTTTGAGCTGAAAAAAAATCGAAAGTAAATTTGAAATGCAGACTCATAATCCGCTCTGTTGCCCTTGTCAATACATACACTGACCTCTGCGAAAAGTTAGTCAAGCTTGTTTCAAGAAATCTATTTCTCCAAAAGATGTGATTTGCTTCAGTAATCTCTTTACCTACCTGAAAATACGCCATGCTTAAAAATGTTAGAAAACAGTACCACATATTGGATTATTCAGTCCTTTAACATCTTCATGTTTCATAATTCAAATGTTGAAATATTGAACACAAGTGACAATTATTAGTTCTCCACATTAACATAGGTATTTTCTTATTCATTTTACAATACCAAAAATATTTGGCTTTAGCCAAGATAATTTCCTTTTGAAGGCAAAGCAAATTTGCATCTGCTTTTGACATTCCAATAAGACTCCATAAACAACCAGTCTCTATGTGCTGTAATTTGGACCTGTACTTTATGGAAACATAAAAAGATTTACAGGGTTTTAGGTATATTTCTGCAGTCACTAGGTTGTGTGCGTGAATCCTAAAATAAATAAGGCCCCATTCATCTAAGCTTTTACTCCAGAATTTTGGCGTAAAAGTTTTGAAAAGTTGCAAAATTTAGGTAAAACTTGATGTTGCACCTAAATTTTGCAACTTTTGCCATTTTCATGCCGATTTTTCACAGGTCCTCCAAAATGGGTGGGACTGTAGCAGGACAGGGGTATGATTGGGGCATAATGCCACAGTTTGTTTAATTCATAATAAGCTGGACGACTACCTACGCCAGAAATCTCATTCCATTACTTGACTCGTGCAGGCCCCTCATGAAAACTGGTGTGAACAACACCAGTTTTGATTAATTGGATCCATAGTTTTGGTTTGTTGTGTATAAACATCCATAGCAGAGCTATATTTATACACTCCTGAATATTGAAATTTCAATGCTTACAAGGAGAAGTCGTGGAATTATGAAAATCACAGGATCCACAGATATGACAATGAAATTAAAATTGAGAAAATGGAGATACAATTTTAACCCATTCCTTACTGATGACAGATTAGTACGTCATCGGTAAGGATCCCCCGCTTTGAGTTGGGCTCCGGCGGTGAGCCCACCTCAAAGCCGCGACATGTCAGCTGTTATAAACAGCTGACATGTGCCCGCAATAGGCGCGAGTGGAATCGCCATCCGCCCACGCCTATTAACTAGTTAAAACCCACTGTCAAAGCTGACAGCGGGCATTTAACTAGCGCTTCCAGCCGCCGGGCCGGAAATGAGCGCATCGCCGACCCCGTCACGTGATCGAGGGTCGGCGACGCATTGCCTTGACAACCAGAGATCTCATAAAGACCTCTATAGTTGTTGCCGACACATTGTTGTGAGCGCCGCCCGGTGGTCGGCGCTCAAAGCAATGTAGTAAATCTGCTACATATGGGCGATCTGCTCATCGCCCATATGTAATAGAGGTGATCGAATTGTGCATGCCAAAAGTGAAAAAAAGGGTTTAAAAATAAAAAAATAACAAAAAACCTAAAAGTTCAAATCACCCCCCTTTCTCCCCAATCAAAATAAAACAATAATAGAAAAATCATACATACACATATTAGGTATCGCCGCGTTCAGAATCGCCCAATCTATCAATAAAAAAAAGGATTAACCCGATCGCTACATGTCATAGCGAGAAAAAAATTAAAAATGCCAGAATTACATTTTTTTGGTCGCCGTGACATTGCATTAAAACGCAATAACGGGCGATCAAAAGAACGTATTTGCACAGATGTGGTATAATTTAAAATGTCTTCTTGGTGCACAAAAAATAAGCCATCACCCGACCCCAGATCACAAAAAATGAAGACGCTACGGGTTTCGGAAAATGGCACAATTTATTTTTTTTAGCAAACTTTGGAATTTTTTTTCACCACTTAGATAAAAGAGAGCCTAGACATGTTTGGTGTCTATGAACTTGTAATGATCTGGAGAAACCAATGGTGTCGTTCACAAATACAACTTGTCCCGCATAAAATAAGCCCCCACATGGCCATATTGACGGAAAAATAAAAAGTTATGGCTCTGGAAAGAAGGGGAGCGAAAAACGAAAATTAAAAATTGAAAAAAGCTCTGGGAGTGAAGGGGTTAAAAACAACTCAGTTTGTTCAATATCTAAAATGAGCACCAAGTACAGAAATACATGATGCTTATGTCTTGACATGCTATCAATGTTATTAGGCCACGTTCACACGTTCAGTATTTGGTCAGTATTTTACATCAATATTTGTAAGCCAAAATCAGGAGTGTAACAATTAGGCTGGGGCCACACTTGTGAGTGTGATGTGAGAAACTTGCGCGAGTCTCTCGCATCAATACCTGGTGCTCCCACCGGCACTCTGGACCGGAGTGTGCAGCTGCATGTATTTCTATGCAGCCGCACACTCCGGTCCGAATGGTGGCGGCAGTGCCAGGTATTGATGCGAGAGCCTTGCTCGAGTTTCTCGAATCACACTCACAAGTGTGACCCCGGCCTTAGAGAAAATGTTTAATAGAACCATGTGCACCACTTCTGCATTTTTCACCAACTCCTGGTTTTGGTTTACAAATACTGATGCAAAATACTGACCAAAAATTGATTATGTTAACATGGGATTAATGATAGTCTGGGGAATGTTCTGCCTCACTGAATGTACTTGGGAAGCAACTTATCCAGATCCACTGTTCCCTTTGCAATTGCTAGACAATAACATCCCAGATGAGCTTAATGGGAGACAAGTCTAGAGATGCAATAGGCAATGGTAACATGTCTAGGGATTTTAGACTGCTCACAGTAGTATGAGCAATATGTGGCCTTATGTAGAGTTGAAAAATGACTTCAGGGGCACTTCAGAAAAATAGCAGCTGCATTGATTTCCGGCGTGGTCTAAATGTGCTAGTATGGCCTGGGACGTCTGCAAACTTGTCTCCCATTGAGCACATCTAAGTCAGCATTAGTCAGCACTTGCAAATTGAGCTGCTAGTATCACATTTTGATCATTTGCATGCCCAAGTGATTTCAGTATGGCAGGACATTCTTCAAACAACTATCAATAACTTCATTGATGGTATGCTATGTGGTATGATATGTGTAATTGCATGTATTTCTATGCATAGCACTCATGCTCAATACTAGAGATGAGGGAATAAATTTGAGTGAAATTGAATTCTGCTAGAATTTTACAAATATCCTGCATTCTCCAAAATGCTTATTTTTTGCAATTCGCTTCTGCGTGGATTTAGCAAAATGGCAGCTGCTGGCCACCACTTTTCTGAACCATAATGGGCCATCAAAAGGTTCAAAAAATTTAAGAATTGTTATACTCATCTCAACACTCACGTTTTGGGCTCCTCTGCTACTCACCACCACCTGCCCAGTCCCCGCCACATCTGTTCCCGTGTTGCTCATGGTGGAATTGTCATGACTTGGTTTCAGGATTCGATCTATTGACCTTTTGCTATCTGGTTGGTTTCCCTCTCTACTTAGCTACAGTTCTTTTAGTCACTGTCCAAATGCTGATGCTTTCTTTTGTTTTAGCTTTCCTTTCTTGGTTGACTTCTCTCCAGATGTTTTCCATTTTCCCTTTTGGCTCTATCCTATCACATTTTGGGCTGGGCTTTATATGTTCACCTTTCACTTGCCTCATTTGCTGGCTATGCTTCCATATAGATTGGTGTATACAGTTCCAGTTGCTCAGCTAGAGGTTTACCTTGTTCGGTAAGCCCCAGTTGCTTTTCCTGCAACAAATCTGTGAGTTTTCCTCCACAGAACCTTTCCCTTCTTCTCCATGTTTGGAGGTCTGGGAGGTTTCACTTATTCTTTTCGTTTTTTTGGTTCTCCTTATTTATCCCTGTTTGTCTTTTGTGAACGTGTCTTAGTTTCTCACTCTGCATTCTCGTGTCTCCCTGTATGCTTTCCTCTACCTTTGTTGGATTTGAATTGCAGCCTCCCCTCTGGTTCCTCAGGAGGTACGAGAAACCCCTCGATGGTCTGTTAGGGAGCCAGGCCCTGTTCTATTTCTCGTTTATGCCTCTGACACGATTGTGGTAACGGGTTACTTTTATTGTGTACATGTTCTCTCAGCCATCATTACATGAATGCTTCCTGTCTCGTGCTCTTACCAACGAGTCCCTCCTTTCTATCCTATCAATATATCCAGATAGTGAGACCCCTAGAGGCGGCTCAGCATATAACATATTGCTACAGGCCCGAAAAGGATTTTTATTTAGTTGCGGCAAGCGACTTTTCTAGTCTGTACAGGGACCAGTTGTATATAGTTGTGACTTCTCTCTTTGATAGTTCTTTCTCTCCCCTGTTACCCAGGTGAGTGTGTGAGCATGATCATGGCAGGAATCTTTGGTTCTCTCACATTGTGCTGTACTTGCGGGTGTCATGGCATCTGGGAGAGTTTTGTGCAGGCTCTTATGTGAGGTCATGGCCTACATCATGATGCCATTCACCTCCTTTATGGCTGTGCAGAACCCTCCCAGGCACCAAGACACCTGCAAGTCAGGCACAGTGAGAGAGGATCATAGATTTCAATGTAAATGTTGGGAGATCAGAAGTTGCAGTGAGGACTGGACAGATGGCGGTGTGTAGCGCATAGGCCAGAGAAATGAGGAGTGGGGGTTTGTATGATGATTTTTTTATTTTTTACATATTACATCTATAATGATCTGCGATTTGGAGAGACCCCAGAGCATAATAAGTGACATTAAATTCTAATCGAATTTCCTGGGGAAAAACTCATAAGCAGGAGATTTTGAATTTTGCCTGATTCGCCCATCTCTACTCGATAATAAATAAATCATGATGTTTTGAACATTTTTTGCTTCCATTTTTTCACCATTTGCATATTGTTAACATATCTCTCGTTTCTATGATTTCTATAATATCACAACTTTTTCTTCTTAGTGTTACAATGTCAATAGAGTGTATAATCTACAGGAGATTTTGAATTTTGCCTGATTCGCTCATCTCTACTCGATAATAAATAAATCATGATGTTTGGAACATTTTTTGCTTTCATTTTTTCACCATTTGCATATTGTTAACATATCTATCGTTTCTATGATTTCTATAATATCACTTTTTCTTCTTAGTGTTACAGTGTCAATGGAGTGTATAATCTACATTACTTTGACTGTATTGCTTAGGCATTATGTTAACTCCCCTTATAAAAATGGTCCGTTCAGTTTTAGTGAAAATTTGACAAAAAGAATCATCTTGAAATATCAATTGTATATAACAAAAGCAATCTAAACAATTACATTCTGTTTTCTCATGTGAGACAAACATTGTTCATCTATTTCTTTCCTCTGTGTGAACATTAAAAATGTATGATATTTTGGTACCAATTCTAAAAAGCTTCAGGTGTCAATTGATCCAGGAGTTTCATCAACATCAGAGGTAAGCAAAGATGTTCTAGAACTGTAAAAAAAATTCTTAAGGCATTCAACACTGAGAGCAATTTTTAACACTGTTGTGTGCATGTTTTAATGTTCAAAATAGTCAGATCTTTGCTAAATCTTACTTTACAATAAACTATTTAGGGCCTGCTTTATGATAATGAAGTAGGGTTACTTGTTTTGCAGCTGCATATAAAACGGGATCTTACAACAGTAGAGGCAAAAGCTGTAAGAAATGACAGCAAATAAATGTAGTCTTGAATTGTTACACATATTAAACTTCTAGTAAACCTGTAAGCACATTTTTACAAATGGCAGTATGGCTATGGTATGGCTCCAATAAAAATGATACTTTTTTGTAGAGATAGAAAACCAGTGAGCTAGTTATGAGAAATCTAGTGTAGAAGTCATGTGCAAATCCGCCTGGAAGTGCATTGGGGCATATCAAAGTTAAGAAGTAGGCAAAGTGCATTGACAAGTCAACAATGCCATGCCAGTCTGATTTTACATGGCTTTTAAACTAGATTTGCCATACATGGCACATCAGTGGCATATTGAATCTCTACAAATGTATCATTTTTTATTAAAGGAAAAATGCCTGTATAGCCATACTACAGCTTCCATATGTAAAAACATGCTGATCGCTTTCTTTTAAAGAATATGAAAAACTTTAAGCTTTTTTATATTATGCATTTATGACTAATAATAAATATTTTTGCATTATAAGTTTTGAAGCATGTGGCTTTTTTAGCTTATATATATCACAGACTAGACAATGATTTGAAAAGAAACCAACAATGGGAAAGCAACCAACAGCCACCCACTCACAGAGACTAACAATTCCATACCAGTGCATCTTTAACCTGCAGGTTCACAGTGAGAATAGCGGTCTATACCTCCTAACCTCCTAGCTCTGCACTACTGTGACAGTGGAGATCAAGGCTCAGGATGAGCCAAAGTATCACATTGTGTCACATATATACTTTGTATAATGGACATTTGATTTGTTTCCATGTTCCTTATTGGATTTATATTTTTTTTAAATAAAAACATCTACAATTGAATGATTCGAAGATTGGAGTATGCTGTGTTCTCTAGAAAATTCTGCAACTTGTCTTTACACTGGCACTCCTGGGCATCCTTTATATATAGAAAGGTGTTGTTAGGCTCACCAGGTGAGGTGGATTCTCTAAGCCTCCGTCCGGGTGGGCACATGGACCCCAGACATTGATGCAGGAAGGCACATGGGCAGCTATTACTTGGCACACTCAGGAATCAGAGGAACAGCAGGACAGATGAAATGGAATCCAGCAGGGCTTGAAGCAAGTATAACATATGCACAGAAGATGGGGCACATCATACATAGAGGTTTAGAGACTCAATCCCAAGACACAAGTGTGTGTTTAAATGGGCCTTAAATAGGTTTAGGGTGATGATGACATTAATACACGCCAGGCAACATGCAAAACCTGACAAGGACTAAAGATTCCAATTTGAGCTGAGTGGAATCAGTATATGAAGTGCAGACCAAACTAGTGATGGTGAATAGCAAAGGGATCGGAAAGGTAAGCAGTAAGGTAAGTATAAGGAATTTTTTTTTACATATTCCGTTTATTTTGTCCTGAGGTTTGGAGAGACTGAAGACTACAGTAAGGGATATAAACTTCAAAAAGAATAACTTCACCACAAATTGAATTTTCCAGGAAAAATTGTACAAATAGGTAAATTTGCAAGGTGTGCATCATTATTAGGCAGCTTGCTTTCCATTGGCAAAATGGTCCAAAAAAGGGGTTAAACTACTCTGAAAAGTCAAAAATTGTTACAGGTCTTTCAGAAGGATGCAACACTATTGAAATTGCTAAGATGTTGAGGTGTGATCCCAGAACCTTGAAAATTTTCATTGGAAAGAGTCAACAAAGTCGTAAAAACGTGTTGATATAAAAAGACACACATTAACTGTCAAATATTTGAGGAGAATCAAACATGAAGTGAACAGTAACCCATTATTATCCTCCAGTTTTGTCATATTTTAGAACTGCAACCCTTCTGCAGTGCCCAGAAGTACAAGGTTTTGTGTGCTCAGATATGGCCAAGGTAAGGAATGTTGAAATTAGTGATAAGCGGGCATACTCGGTAATGCTCGGTGCTCGCCCGAGCATCGCTGTACTGGTGGTACACGGAGAGCACAGAGCATTTCCGGGATTGTTCAGTGAGAGTTCGGGTCCCTGCCCTGCATGTTTGGTGCTCTTTATAGCTCCAATTAACATGCAGAGATTGTCTGCCACGCACTGTAATGCCGCAGCCATGTTGGTTGTGGCATTACAGTAATTGGCTGGCTGCACAGCATCTGCAGGTCCATATCAGACCTGGCGCCGCCCTGCTAGTCACATTCAGCTCCGGAATCAGATAGTGTAGGGAGAGTTGCTGCCGAGATAGGGTCAGATTTGGGGATTTCAAAGTTTGTGTGGGTATACCATAATTGAATACACAATTACGGGGTATATAGATTGCGGTGCTAGGTAGGTAGGGATTGTATGTGGGTATCTACATATCAGTGCAAGGCATGCAGGCACTGTTTGTGGGTATATAGATATCACTGCTAGTCAGGCAGGGATCGTATGTGGCATACTTCATTGCATACATCAAGAGTGTCCATCCCATTACTGTCTGCTGCTGATGCTGCCTATTACATATATTGACCGTATATTCATAGCCCCAGGTATCAGTGGCAAGGAATAATTTTATTTGCATCTTAATCCTGATTATTTTATTCAAAAGCAATCCAGAGCACACATTTTTTCTCCATATGCTTGTTGACACTGCAGAACACAGCCAGATCCTTTTCATGGTACAGCGATCACATCTGAGTGAGAAAAAAATTCTGCCATTTTTGTGGTGCTGTAAAATTTTTTTGGAGTGTCATATGCAATTTCATGACATCGTTTTGCTGCCAAAAATTACTTAGCTGCCAAAAAAATATTTAGCTACAGTTCAGATATTTTACACAGTGTTTTGTAGGCCACACGGATCGCATATCATTGCGCTCAAAATTGTGCCATTTCAGGCATCCATAGAATTGTTTTTGTTGCGTCTTAGCCTACTTATTGACCCAATTTTACTGGTCAAAAATAATACAGACAAGATATTTTACAGTGTGGTATCTCTGTTACATGCCTCATCCCTCTGTGGACTATAGGTTGTGTCGATTCAGGCCTACATTGAACTGTTTTTGCTGTGTGTTACCCTAATTAGTGACACTATTTTGCTGTTATAAAAAACAGGCCACATACTTTGCAGTGTGGTATCTTCGTCACATGACTCCGCTATCTGTGGGCTAAAAATTGTGGCATTTCAGGCCTCCATTCAACTGTTTTGCTGTTTGTTACCCTAGTTAGTGATACTATTTTCCTGTAAAAAAAATACAAATACAGGCCACATATTTTACAGTGTGGTATCTCCGTCACATGCCTCATCTATCTGTGGGCTACAAATTGTGGCATTTGAGGCCTCCATTGAACTGTTTTTCCTGTGTGTTACCCTAATTCTTGACACTATTTTCCTGTAAAAAAATAAAAATACAGGCTACATATTTTACAGTGTGATATCTCCATCACACGCCTCATGTATCCGTGGGCTACAAATTGTGGCATTTGGGCCTCCATTCAACTGTTTTTGCTGCGTGTTACCCTAGTTATTAACACTATTTTCCTGTAAAAAAAATAAATAAAAATACAGGCCACATATTTTAGTGTGGTATATCCATCACACGCCTCATCTATCTGTGGGCTTTTAATTGTGGCATTTGAGGCCTCCATTCAACTGTTTTTGCTGTGTTACTCTAGTTCTTGACACTATTTTATTGTAAAAAAAATAAAAATACAGACAACATATTTTTTAGTGTGGTATCTCTGTCACACGCCTCATCTTTCCATGGGCTACAAATTGTGGCATTTGATGCCTCCATTCAACTGTCTTTCCTGTGTATTACCATGTTCTTGACACTATTTTCCTGTAAATTAATAAAAATGCACGCCACATATTTTACAGTGTGATATCTCCGTCACACGCCTTATCTATCTGTGGGCTAAAAATTGTGGCATTTCAGGCCTTCATTGACCTGTTTTGCTGTGTGCTACCCTAGTTAGCGACACTATTTTGTTGTAGAAAAAAAATACAGGCCACATATTTTACAGTGTGGTATCTCCGTGACAAGCCTCATCTATTAATGGGCTACAAATTGTGGCATTTCCGGCCTCCATTCAACTGTTTTTGCTGTGAGTTATCATAGTTCTTGACAGTATTTTCCTGTAAAAAAAATAAAAATACAGGCCACATATTTTACAGTGTGGTATCTTCATCACACGCCTCATCTATCTGTGGGCTAAAAATTGTGGCATTTCAGGCCTAAATTGATCTGTATTCGCTGTATCTTTGGCTAGTTAGTGGCACAATTTTTCTGTTTTTAAAAAAATACCGTCCAGATAATTTAAAGTCTGGTATTTCTGTCACATGACTTACCTATCTGTGGGCTAAAAATTATGCCATTTGAGGGCTCCAATGAATTTTGTTTGCTGTGTCTCAGCCTACTTATTGAAACAATTTTGTTGTAAAACAAAAAAAATTGACGACCAATAATTTAAAGTCTGATATCTCCATCACACAACTCACCTATCTGTGGGCTAAAAATTGTGGCATTTTTGTTGCTCCATTGAACTGATTTTGCTGTGTCTTAGCCTAGTTATTTACACTATTTTACTGTTTTAAAACAAAATACAGGCCAGATATTTTAAAGTGTGGTATCTCTGTTACACACCTTACCTATCTGTGGGCTAAAAATTGTATCATTTGAGGGCTCTATCAAGATGGTGAGTGTCGATGATGCCATAATTATCTTAACCAGCCCACTTCTCTGTGTTCTGAAACACTCTCTGCTCACAGTCAAAAAGAATGCATTGCAGGCGGAGATTGATGAGACGGCGTAAGGAAACATACAGGGTGATTACACACAGCCCAGCCTCATCTCATCCCAACGTGGATTGGGTGACAATGAGGAAGATGAGGAAGAGGAAGAACAGGAGCTATTTTCATGCGCTCTAGATGGTGCTACAAGCACAACTGTCATACCATTTGTTCAGCATGGATGGCCTGAGGTAGGAGGAGGAGAGCATGGTCAGTCGTCCTTTTGGTGAGGACACAGAAGTCTTGCCTGTTAGCAGTCTGGCACACATGGCTGAGTTTGTTTCGCTGCCTTTCCCGTGACCCTCACGTTCTCAAAATTTTGGGTGACAGTCATTACTGGTTGGTGACACTTCTAGACCCATGCTACAAGGAGAATTTTTTATCTCTTATTCCAGAGGCAGACAGGTCTACTAAAATGGTGCAGTACCAGAGGACACTTGTTGCGTAATTATTTAAAAAATTCCCATCTGAAAACGCTGGCGGCAGAGGTCACAGTTCATTGGACAATCAAAAAGTACAGGCGAGAGAGACACAACTCCAATCCAGCAGAGGCAGGGTAACACTGGCAAAGTTCTGGGAGAGTTTTCTCAGACCATCCTATCACACAGGCCCTGAGGCGTGGGGTACTCTCACAAGGAGTGCAAAGTTTGGGAAGATGCTGAGGGAGTACCTTGCTAACGATACCAACGTGTGATTCCTCTGTACCTTATAATTATTGGGTATCCAAGCAGGACATATGGCATGAACTGGCTTTGCCCTGCGACTTGCGTTTTGTCAGAGCGAGTATTTAGTGCTGCTGGTGTAATTCTAACACCCGTCAACTGAAAATGCTGATAGGCTGACTCTTATAAAAATGAACAAGGGCTAGATTGGGCCTGACTTCTGTACACCACAGAATGATACTAGCAAAGCATACACTGTAATCCAGTAACTTTTTTGGGGAACTCTATCACCATGCACCTCTTGACACCCACACATGGGTATACACTTCCTGATTTTGCCTATTTGTCATCCTCCTCCTCATCCTCATCATCCAGCACCACTAGATCACCATGGTGACCGTGATCCGTGATGCAACAGCCACGTTGATTTGTTAAAGGGCGTTTTTGATGCCAGTAAAAAAAAATGTTTGCACATTATGTTGATGTGTACCCCCCAGGGGAAAAATATTTGTCAGCCCATACACTTAGTGTATGGGCATTACAAGTATAGGAGACCAGCTCCTTTGTAAAGTGAAACATTTTTTATGAGGCCCTCCTCCACGTTTTTTCGAAGGGGGATTGGGGTGCATGCAAATTTGGGGCAGGCTTTGCATTCACTGCATAGCCAAATAGTATGGGAGACCAAGTTCATAATAAAGGGAACTGTAGGGGTTGGTTAGCTGCTTCAACAGTGCAATTCTCGACTTTTGGATCTTCATCCTCAACACTGAGATCTGAACTGCAGATTCTTCAGCTTCAACATTGAAATTCTCCACTGCAGTTTCTTCAGGCTCAACACTGCAATTCTCCGCTGCCAGGTGTTCTTTAGCCTCACCACTGCAATTCACCAATGCAGGTTTTTCAGCCTCAACACTGCAATTCTCCACTTCAGGTTCTTAAGGCTCACCACGTCAATTCTCCACTGCTGGCTCTTCATCCACAACACTGCAATTCTCCACTGCAGTTTCTTCATCCAAAAATACTGCAATTCTCCAATGCAGGTTTTTGAGGCTTAACACTGCAATTCACTGCATAGTCAAACAGTATGGTAGTACCAACTTCCTCATAATGAGAAAATTGATTTCATATGGCCATCCACTACGTCAGTTCAAAGGGTTATTGGGGTGCGTGTAACTTTGGGGTAGGCCAGGCCTTACATTAAATGCATTGGCAAACAGTATGAGACTAACAAATTTATAATATTGTGAACTTTGGTTTCATTTGGCCATCCAGTACATTGTTTCAAAGAGTTATTGGGGTGCATGTAACTTTGTGGCAAGGCAGGCCTTGCATTCAATGCATAGGCAAACAGTGTGGCAGTACACAATTTCTAATAATGGTAACTTTGGTTTCATGTGGCCATCCAGGATGTCTGTTCCAAGTGTTATTGGGGTGCATGTAAGTTTATGGCAGGGCAGGCTGTTAGGCATTGGGCGACAGCTGGATCCAAACTTTGATCTGAGGAGTCTGTGGTCTCCCATCCTAGTCCAGCCGGGGCAGATGCTGCTCAGCTTTGCCGTTGGTCCCAACGCCTAGCCAATACAAGAGAAGTACAAGCTGTTGCAAGGGTCTTTGTTCCTAGTAGCTTTAAGCATAGGTTGCAGAAAGGAACAGGGCAGCCACAGCCTAAGTCCAGGATTTCCTTCACTGAGCATGCTCGTGACGTGGCGGACCGTGATTGGTGATTTGGTATCAGCTGATCTGGTGACCTGGCACCGCCTGATTGGTCACGGGTGGTGTCATCAGTGATGCGATTAACGAGATGGCTGGGGGCAGCACGTACGCCTGGCGTGAGTCGCATGCACTTCCTAAACGGCTGGCAAGTGGCTTCTGTGCAGTTAACAGGGCCACGTCTACGCCAGCCTGCAGCACATCTCCCGTGACGTTAACGGAGATAGTGCAAATCCAATATCTTGCTTAGTGTCAAGTATCACAGGCAAGACCTTATATTTCTGTTGTCAGTTTTCACCCTCCTACCCGAGGGGTATTCGGCCGCAGCATCTCTAGTTGCACCCCGGACCCCAGGGTTCGGTTACTCCCTATTATTTAATAAAGTTGTTGCAACTGTCCCCTTAACACAGGCCTTGCATTCACTTCATGGGCAAATTGTATGGGAGTAAAAGAACCAAGCATAATGGGAACTTTGGTTTCATGTGGCCATCCACTACGTCGGTTAAAAGGGTTATTGGGGTGCTTGTAACTTTTTGGCATTCAATGCATAGGCAAACACTATGGGAGACCCACTTTCTTATAATGGGAACATTTTTTCATGAGGCACTCCTGTACATCTCGTCAAAGGGGTATTGATGCGTGTCCTAATTTTTGGCAGCCCAGCCACTCTCTGCATAGGCAATAACTGTATAGGAGACCCACTGTTTAAGAATGGAAACAACAGCAAAGCATAGCCGGCTGATGGCCATTTAAGAATATTAATGCCTTCTGATGCCCCCATAAAAATTGGCTTTGTGACTTTCAGAGACCCTCCTTCATAAATGAAACCGGATGTGTCTGATGATGTGTCACACACCACATGGCTAGCTAAGATTGTTAAATGCTAAAATAACAGGCATAGACTTCCACTTTGACTGAGACACCAGCAAACTGGAGGTGAAGTACTACTATGGCTGGTAATAGCAAAAATTAGATAGTTGGATCTTTTTGAGTTGAAGATGGACTCAAAATCAATTCCAAAACTTACTGCCAGAAGACACTTCTTCAAGCAGTGGTACAGGAAAAAGTCTGTATCTTTTAAGAATACCATGATATTTATGCAGGACAATGCTCTATTGCATGATTCAAAATACTCTACTGATTGGCTAGCCAGTAAAGTCCTTAACCCCTTTCTGACATCTGACGTACTATCCCATCCAGGTGACCCGGGCCCTATGACCGTGGATGGGATAGTACTTGATCAGCCGCACTGACGGGGGAGCGCAGCTAATCTCGGCCAGGTGTCAGATGATTATCACAGCTGACACCCTGCACTATGAGCCAGGAGCGGTCACAGACGGCTCCCGGCACATTAACCCCCGGTATACTGCAAACATGATCGCAGTATTCCGGTGGCAAAGGGAAGCATTGCGCAGGGAGGGGGCTGCCTGCGTGCTTCCCTGAGACCCTCAGAATCCTCCCTGCAGGCAAACAGATCCAAGTTGGCTGCGGGGTCCTTCCGGGTCC
>VIAB01003064.1:70439-86125 GCA_009801035.1 Oophaga pumilio
TGCGCGTATATACTTAGTCGTCATTTCCACTTCCGGTACTGCCGTATGCCGGCGTGAGCCTCTGGTACATTTAATGCCTACATTCTCCAGCTGTTTCCTTGGATATTGTTGCTCGATCAGGTATTTAAGACATGCCTCTATACACTGTGGCCACTGCCCCTGAAGAAGCCAGGCTTTACTGGCGACACGCGTTGGGCACTCCTGTGCCCTTGCCTCCTCCTCTCCTTCCGCTTCTTATTGCGCCGACACTACATGTGGGCACAGTCCCATGCAGGCTCCCTTGTGCATTTTTGGTCCAGGTTGTATGCAATCTTCTGATCCCCTCAATTAGGGGTTTATTCTATTGCTTTGAGGTACATGCTGTTCCTGACCTTCAGGGGAAGTCTTTGCACTTCTACTTGGGTATACAGTGCTTCGGTGCCATTTATTTCCCTCCTCTCATTTCTGTGCAGTGTTCCTTTTTATCAATATAACTGCCTTATATAGACAGCAGAATTCTGTATCATCTGTATACATTGTATATGTGCTATTTGTACTATTATTTGTGGGAACTTCAACCTGATACTAGGGACACTGTTGCCTATCTTTGGGAATTTTGGGGGTTGGCAGGGGCATGATCCTATTAAGGGTCAATGTTCTGTATTATGCAATTTTAATTGTTTTTAACTTTTGCAGTGTTGTGTTGTCTTTTCAATAAAATAATTTTTGATACTAATATTGTAGGTGATCCCTGGTATTTGCATGCTACTTTCTTTTTGCTTGTTCATATATTACTTCAGCATGCATTAGGTGATCCCTAGTAGTGGTGCCCTCCATCTCTTATTTCCCCTTCTCATATCCAGTAGGCCTATGATGGCCACATTTGTTAATACGGTGATATATGGGACATATCTTTGATGTTGATCTTGCCCACATGGATGTCAGGATTTCTATAGGGAATAGAGTCCACTTGGGAGTGGTGCTTGTTGGCTAAATGCACGTTACATGGGAGTTGGAATTATATTTGCATATTGTACTCAGGGCTACCTTCTTGGTGTCTTGTATAGCACATCTTTTTATTCTTGTTTGTTACAAATGCTTGGATTGTGTTAATAAATATTTTCTGTATTTTTATAAAAGACTACTATATTTCTCCTGTTTGTGAATAATACAATTCAAGAATAAGAAATTGGTGCAGGGATAGAGAAAATGGTGAGGTGACAAGAACAAAACGTTTCAACCCTCATAGGGTCTTATTCATAGAGTGGCTGTAAAGACAAGGTATGAGAGATCATTTCCATAATAAAATTACAAACAAAAAAACAGATAAATAAAATACAAGTATACACATGGTAAAAACAATAAGCTTACAAGATGACGAGAAACAAGATAATGATGATTCAAAGCATAATTGCAGTCATGTATACGTCTGTAATAAGTCTCATATAGGTCTGGAATAAGCCATAGAAGCTTGATTATCAGGCACCCCCAGATCCATGATTATCTTGCCAGTCTTTCTCTGCTCTTGTACCTACTAACCTGAACAGGATTATGCTCTTAATAATATAAGGTCCACAAAAAGAAGAAAAGAATGTGGCACAGCCCCAAATTACACAGTTGTAAAATGGGTCACAAATATATTGCTGTAATAAACACCTTACTCTATCGGACGGGGTGCACATCAAAAAGAGTCCAGAATGCTTGCAATCAACAAATATGAAAAAAAGATATAGATGGCACTCACCGTCTCTTAAAATATGTTTCTTTATTGAGACATCTTAAAATTGCAGAGGCAGGAGAGTTCTTGATGGATACAGTGTCAGGACGACCGGCGTTTTGCGCAAATGTGCGCTTCAACGGGTGCCTGGGTAAGTGGGAAGTGACAAGGCTCTTATACAAATCAATGCAAAGGGCCGCCCCACTATTCACAACATACCCCTGCATTAGATCAAGTGAACAAAACAATAACAATTGCAATAACATATGCTAAAATAATTAAAAAATGGATGAACATAGCACTTAAATCACAAAAATCACAAGAACACAACCATATCTACCTTATCATTAAAACCACCTGGACCCTCTACTAAAGGAAATTCCTTCATATATAAAGGACACCAATGAGTTCTTGCATGCTATACAAGAATTCACTTGACAAGAGGGATTTTCAATGGTGTCAATAGATGTAGATAATTTGTATACTAAGATTCCACATAATAATATAAGCACTTGCACGTTATAATCTACTGTATAATGGGATATGCTTACTACCATTTTCTTTGAGAAACTAGATTGACTTCTTCAGACTGAAATATAAAAAAAATTAGGTGTCCTGTACATGTTTGACCTCTAGGTGGAGACATCTTACTATCTATCCCAGATAATATTTGTTTAAATATTTTCTGATTGGTTTTTCTCCATCCGTGTCATTGATTGTTGGCATATTAATGTTCCATGAATTTGGATTGATTCACACCTGCTAGGGCTAACAAAAAAAATTCTTACTTACCTGTCATCTCCACAGTTTGACTTATTTTAATTATTTTTAATATATGCTGTTGTTTATTTACATATTTTAATAAAGATTGATTGTTTTTATCATGAGAATTTTTTGTTGGCTATACTATTTATGTATTCTCCCATATACTAAAAGGACCTCTGATAGGTTACCTCTTTACACTAAGTCATCCGTATCTAATGAGGACTGGGATAGCTCTGCACATGCACACATAAGGTCACAGCGCACGTAATGATGTTGTCACCTTACACGCATGCACAGAACCATCCCAGGTCCCATCAGAGCTGGTAGCCTTGCTCTAGCATAACAACATTGGGTGTAATGCTGGTGGGTGTGGATCCACTGCACCATGTGCTGGGCCTATCCTGGAGGGGCGTGACTAAGTGTATATCAGGTCTTCACTAGAGCTAGTGATGGTGAGGAAAGGCTGAGCCGCCAGTAGACACCAGGTACCACTCCAGGGCAGTCCCAGGGACTGCAGCAGCTGACCATAGGTATAGAGACTCAGATAGGGGGTACAGGAGGATGAAGGCAAACAAGTGGTCAGACAATCTGGGATCAGTTCAGGCAGCATAGGTCCAGTATATGTAGTTGAGGTTAGGAGCGAAGAGGTTATGATAAACTGGAGATTCATGTCTCCAGGAAAGAATATTCCTCCTCCTTCTTGAAGCAAAGGTCTTATCCAGAGCGACATCTTTTGCAATAACAGGAGCCACTTCAACAATCTTAGCTGGTTTAAAGATGTGCTGTGATTCCTCCCCAGAATCAGAGGCATCAAAGGATAAGAGACAAGACATAAGCCTCAGGCATGGAAGGCATGTCTAAAGGCATGGAATGCATGGATTTGGGCAAGAACTTGGCAAACAGTTGGCAGAGCATGACAATCCCCATTGAAGCACCTGACCAGAGGATCAGTCAACAACCGACATGTGTAGACAAAAACTTAGAAGATGTAGGAGACTAGAATTTATGGAGCTATGTAGCACATAAAGAGATTTTTTCAGTGTTGGATTCTAATCTGCAGGGTTACAGGCAGCATGCTATGTCTAATATGCACTGCCAGGGGTCATCTGTCAATGGACGCAACAACCAGGGGACGAATGAGCTGCTGCATACAAAGCTGAAGCTGACGAACCAGGTTGGGTTGGATGAGGTTGGCAACGGATCCGGAGTCCAAATGGGCTGCCATGGAGAGAGACCTCACTCTCCAAACCAAGGTGACATGAGTCAAAAGTTTTGGAGAGCTAACTTTCCCATCCAGGGTCATCTCTCCTACTGTCTCAAGGAGCTGGAGGACTCAGGGCTTAACTGGGCACTGTCGAACATAATGTCTCCCAATTCCACAGTACATACAGATGTTATCACGATACCTTTGCTATTGTACAAAGAGTTTTCTTGCCCTACCTGAATCGGCTATATACGGTAGTAGGGGTGGAGCTTGTGGCAGCAAGGGGTATTAAAAAGTTGGAAACAGCCTAGGAAATTTCCTTAAAAGAGAAGCCACATGAGCCTGTTCCAGAGACTGCTCATGGCAGCAAAGATCAATGGTGCATAAGGGCATCCAACGACGATGGTAGATCTCTACCTGCCATTTCATCCTTGATGCGACCAGACAGGCCCAGCCAGAAGGTTACCACCAGGGCTTATTCATTCCAGGCCAACTCCACCACTGGGCTGCGTGTTATGATTCGGTAACTGAGGAGAAATAGCAAAAACAGTAATACACGAGAGAGGTTGGAACCTATTGGATTGCAGTAACCTGAACTAACCACACAACTAGAGGTAGCCGTGGAGCGTTCCTACGTTGATCCTAGACGCCTCGTCACAGCCTGAGAGATAACTACACCTAAAGGCAGAAAGATGAAAGCTATCTGCCCCGGAGCAGATCCCCCCAAAAAATAGGAAGCCCCCAAACATGTAATGGCGGTTAGACAAGAAGAAAGCATGGACACAGACAGAAAATAGAATGAGCAAATGTTGAGGCCCAATCTGTCTAGACAGAAAAGTACAGGAAAGAATTCTGACTGCAATCCAACAAAAACCCTAAAAAATACCAACACTTCTGATTGCCAAAAAACCTGAGATCAAACGATCTCATCCACCTAAATCAGATCTCTGGTGTAACAAACGCTATTCAGCAAACAAAAAGGAGCAAAGCAAAAGTGCAGACAAAAACGGAGCACAATTGCAGTGCCAGACCCCCAAAAGGGGTCAGGCTGTAGTCCACTGCAAGCAGCAAACCAGCAATGAAAATCAAACAGAGGAAAACAAAACAGCAAACACTTATCTGAAGGAGAGCAGGAAACTAGCAGAGCTTCAAGCAAGGCCAGAAGGAACAATTGATAACCGGCAAGGCTGCTGGGAACTCAGGCCACTTAAATCCTACCATTCAGCGCCAGTTGGAGGCCATTCAATAATTAGTTCATTACCCTCCGCAACCACCGGAGGGAGCCCCAGCTCAGAAGCCGCCTCCAGCATATTCACAACAGGTGCGGAAGCGTAAGCATAGGTATCCATGCAGAGTCTTAGAGTCAGCAGAGACGAGGCGGAAGATGAGGTTCGGCTAGGTTCCTCGAATATTGCTCGGAACATCTCCAAGAATCTACCAGCATCACGAGTCTCAGGACAGCCATTCTCCCTAAAAGGGTTTGCTCAAGCAATGGTCATGGTCTCTCTTGACAATAGATAGACCATGAACGCAGTCTTGATCGGGTCTGAAGGAAAAAGATAAGCGTGTAGAGTGAAGTGGATCTGGTACTGGTTTATGAAGCCTCGGTTTTCCTTGAGGTCTTCTTCAAAGGGGGACAGAAGTAGAAGCTGAAGCTTAGCTGCCTCACTAGACACTGGAACTCCAAGTGTCTCCCCTGGAGATGATGCTGATGCTGAGGAAGGTGGACCTTTCTTGGTGATTCCTGGAGGTGAGTTGCAATCACATTAATCATCGGCATCAGCTGGTCTTAACATTCCTCTTGAGAATGGACCTCATCGTACAAGACTTGTACCAGAGACTTGGGGTCACTGGGTCTTTATTTGTCAGTGGGGTCCATGGCGTGATCGTAATGCAATGCTGATGGGTGAGGACCCACTGCACCATGGGCTAGGCTTACCCTGTAGAGGCATTACTAAGTGTCTACGGGGCCTTCACTAGAGTCTGTGATGATGAGGAAAGGCTGGGCCTCAGAAAGACACCATGTACCACACCAAGGCAATCCTCTGGACTGCAGCAGCTGACTGAAGGGTCAGAAACTCAGGTACGGGGTACAGGAGGATGAAAGCAAAAATTTGGTCAGACAATTCGGGGTCAGGGCAGGCAGCACAGATTCAGTATAACTAGCCAAGGTCAGGATCGGAGAGATCAAGATAAACTGTAAATGAGCCTGTGCTATAGCAGGAGAGAGAGAGGGAGAGAGAACAAATATGCACCCACAGGATCCAGAGACAAGCAACTGGGAACCAATGATAGGAAAAGGAATGGTGGGAGGAGCTGCTGCGTATTGATATGCTGGGGAAGGCAAACCCTACAGGACACAGCAGTGAGCACAAGGCAGCTCAGGAAGATGGTCTGAGGTTGGGGAAGCAGAGTGGTGAATACAGTGAGTAGGGTGGCGATGAAAAGGCATGGGAAAAGCCGGTGTAACATTGGGATTTCAACATGCGAGATGTTGATAAGAAGATTTGGCAATGTCTGGACATGGACTGTGAGAAGCCTAGGGTAAAGAGATATGAGTGGTGTGGTGAATATAACTGCTTTTTTTATTATATTCTTTTGAAGGCCTTTATTGCTTAACAAAGTGCGGAATCCATGCAGACGCAAATTAAAAAATAGCATTTTGGCAAATGCAGAATATTGTAAAATTTGCGTAGAATTCAATGTCACTTGAATAAAGTTTATAATTTCTTGTTACTATGCACCAAACTCTCTTTACTGAAGTCTATTGGAGTCAAGGGAGGACAGCCAAGCAAACAGCAAACATGTTGACAACTTAAAAAATTATAAAACTTAATTAAGGCTCACCCAGTTGCTCTATGCTCATCCACCTGGGTCTCAGACACCGGCCTTGCCCTGGCCTCATATCAAGGATAATAGAAAAAATTGGAGTCTGGCTCAACAGGACTGGATTTTCCTTTTCTTTTTATTTTTCAAAAGAAATTATAGTGCATACAGAAGAAAATTTTCATGGTCGACATAACCCAGTCGACATGTTTCGACTGCACTAAGCAGTCTTACTCATGTCATGTCATGAGTAAGACTGCTCAGTGCAGTCGAAACGCATCAACTAGGTCATGTCGACCATGAACATTTTCCTTTATATGCACTATAATTTCTTTTGAAAAATAAAAAGAAAAGGAAAATCCAGTCCTGTTGAGCCAGACTCCAATTTTTTCTATTATCCATGTTGACATCTTATCTTACCATATAAAGTATTATTCTAATAGTGTCCTTAAAATATAATTCAGATGGACTAACCCCTTCATCATACTTGGAATGATTTGGCTGGGCACCTAATGAGTATTTCAATGTTTAAATTCTTTTGTGATGGAAAATGTTGAATGAAGAGCGTATTTGTCATGGTCACTGCCAGATAGTTCTGGCATCGGTTTATTTCTGTCTTCTTGTCGGGAACACATGCACGTGCAGTCTAACTGAGCATGCATGTATATGTGGGGGTCATGAAAAATATCTATAAAACAAACAAGTGTGTTCATCTGTCAGCTATTAAATGTATATGGTCATTTTAAAACTGCGCAAAAACACAGCGTCTTACAGATCCAACAAAGTGGAAGGTATTTATAGAAATCTCATGCCTGCTTTTTCTTTTTCATGCTGCGTAAACTGACGTTATTGAAATTTGAAAGACGCCAATTTCTCTTTCAATATGCAGAGTTTTCTTTGTGGATTTTCCCCATAGTATTGCATTAGATGTGGAAAATCCCCAAGTAAGAAGCGTTTTAGTTCCCACTACGGACACGCACTAAAAATGCATGACTGTATCAATAAAACTGTGTCAAAGCTAAATACTAGGAAGTACCAAAAACAAATTAGCTTTACTTAAAACAGTACATACCAAAAAGAGACAAAAATCACAGCATCAAAGACATGACAAAAGCACATGTAAAAAAGAATGTGTTATAAAAGGAACTAAAAAAACGCAAGTAATTCAATTTACCTAGTAGGAATCTGCAACATCAAAAACTCACCAAGCACTCATCATGGGAACATAGCCTGAGAGCGTTATTTGCGTTGCTGGTTCTAGCAAGTTTGTGTCCAAGATAGGAAATAAAGTTTGAGCCCCTTTAGGGCCAGTTACTATTGTGAATGATAACAGTCCATGTGTAATGCTGCTGAATAAGTTGAGATAATGGTATATGAGCAATGTGAAATAAGTATCTAATATTCGACATTGGCAGATTGACCTTTATAAAAGAAAATTGTGTGACCGCAGGGTTTTTCTTGCTCATTATGTGGGTGTGTTGTGACACAATCTGCAGTAATTTAGAATTAAGTATTGTACAATAAAATTGCTTCACTGTAGCTGGATAATCTAATCTGTTTTTTTGTGCTTCTGCCTTAGGCCCTATGTTTATTTCTAAAAGAATTCTCCACTTCACCAATTTTGTTGTATCCTTAATGAATAGAACTATTGCCACCTAATTTTTTAGCTTAAGGAACCATGACTCTTGCTCCATTGTAAGATAAACTGATCGATTTACCCGTCTTTTAAAGAGCTGCAATTCTGCAGTCAAAAAGTAATTTTCTACCTGGATCAACCTGTGACTATCACAGTGGGAAAAAAAAAAAGTCTTCACTTGTATGAATTCATTATCTTTAGCGAGTCTGTTCTTCCGTATAATCAGTACAGGCTTTCTCATTTTCAGGCTCTTAGTCAAAGTGCCACTCAGCCTTTTCAAGTCTGTCTTTTTCTATACATATCTTTCTATATCGTTGGGCTGAGCCGTTCCAAAAAGTCTTCACTTAAAATTACTATTTAAAGAGAACTTTGAGCAAAAATTCTTCATCTATAAGTTTTACTGCAAAAATATAATTTATATTAATATATATATAATTATATTATATACTGTATTATATTAGATAAATTGTAATATAATGTTTGTTTATACCTGAGACAAAGAGACCTATGCAGAGGTGTAACCTTGGCCCCAATGTAAAATCTGAAACAGACCACCACACCTTTCATTTATACAGCTAGTGTGTTTTGATGTGGTAGATGCACCTTTGGGCCCTATTAAATACCATGGCACACGTGCTATTTCCATCTTTGCCCCTAATGAAGCTATTCCTTTGCAACAGGTTTAGATACTTGTGCTAGAATTGTTAAATCCACTTGCATTATAGCTAAAAATAATGTAGTTTTTATTATATGTTGTGTATATGTAGCATTTTCTGTGCTTTGACCTTTAGATTTTAATGTTAGCATCCAAAAATTGTCATCTCGGGACTTGTCAACAAAATTAAAGTCTTTCTTTTGCTGTGATATGATATGTCTAGTATTCGAAAAAGATTGGATTTTTTTTTCACTTCCAGTATTTAATGCACTGTTGAAATACTGTCAACTTTTATAGCAGAAATGTACAGAGCAGCCAACTTATATCATAAAGCAAAAGGCACAGAAAACAGATGGCATTTCTTTGGGGACTATAGCAATCATTACTGAGATTGGTTTGGTTTGCATTATGCCGAGTGAAAGACTTTCCTATCACATCCCAATATGATTTGCAACAATTCTCATTATTCATAAAACTAGGAGTAATGCTAGAAATTTAGCACGCTCTGTCATTTCTGGTAGCAGGCTCTACACTATGCGATCATTAAAGCCAGCAACAGCAGCTGGTCTAAAAATGTGATAAAGAGGAACAATGGCTAAATGTATTTATATCTATCACACCTACACAAAAGTTGGCTGGATGATTAGAAGCACTGGCGGCAGCAATTATGTTAAAATTTCAGTGTAAATGAGTTGTCTGCCCACAGTATTGTCTGATACCTTTCTGTATGCCAAGAACTAAACTGTTAACATATATAAAATAAGTTGTACTTAAAGGAAAATCTAGATTATTTAAAAAAAAAAATTGGAAAAATGCTGCAATGGAAGAATGCTTTCCAATATTAGAAATGTTAATAGTTTTTTGACCACCCTTTCCTTCAAAACAGCATTAAAGCATCAATTCTTCTCAGTAAATATGCCCACAGTTTTGAAGGATCTCAACAGGGAGGTTGTTCCAAACATCCTGGAGAACTAACCACAGATCTTCTGTGGTTCTAAGCTTGTGAAAATCCTTCTATCTCTTCATGTAATTTCAAACAGACTCAATAATGTTGAAATGAGAGCTCTGTGGGGGCCATATCATCACTTCTAGGACTCGAATTCCGTAAAGTGACTTTATCAGCAGGATTTCACAGCCCAAACTATCTTTATACTCATGTAGTGCTTTCAAATACAAGTCAAACAATACATTTCTAAGAAGTACTATTATCGCGAACAAAATCAATATCGAATGACAAGGATACTAAACAATAACAACATCATGAAATATTATTATCAACAACACTAATAATGATTACAATATGGCATAACAACAAAACCTAAGATGAAAACAAAATTAGCAAATACCTTGTAGGTAGTAATCAATACTGTAAGTAGTAATCGTACATGTAAATAACATAGGGAACTTAGTTATTACTATTTTGATAAAAAAAGCGTAAAAGCCATCGCACCGCGACAAGGTGTACCCAATGAGGACCATCCTATCTCTATGTGCATTTCTTCAAAAATAAGACATGGTCTTATATTATTTTTTCCTTCGAAAAATGGATTAGGGCTTATATTCTGGGGATGTCTTATTTTTTTCTATGAACAACAATCCACATGTATTTTTGAACGTTGAACAAAAAAATCAACATTTCTTCAAATGTAATCATGATGTCACACACACACACTGCACATAAACATGTAAATATATAACACACTGCACATATGGTACATACCAGCCTGTTTCCTCTTCAGTTCTTCTAGACTCCTGCAGTTAAAGGACCTTTGGGGACATCATGGCCACATGACCATGATGTCCCCAAAGGTGCTTAAACAGTCTTAACCTAACCTCAGAATAGAAATACTGGGGGCCACTACGTGATGGGAGTCCTGAGAAATTGACAAGTTTGCCCCACTTCCACCTAATCCGGCCCTTTATACAAGCCTGTCTCCTCTTTAGTTACTCTAGACTCCTGCAGTTAAAGGACTTTTGGTGACATCATGGTCACATGACCGTGATGTCGCCATAGGTCCTAAAGCAGTTTCAACCTCAGAATAGAAATGCTGGGGGCCTCTAAGAGTGTGAGGTCCCTGGGCAGTTGACCAGTCTGTTACCCCCCACACCAAACACAAGTACTGAGTGTAAGTACGGCTTGTTTTTGAAGTAGGGATTATATTGTAAGCATACTACAAAAATCCTGTGAAATCATGCTAGTGCCTATTTTGGAAGTAGGTCTTATTTTAGTATAAACACAGTACTAAAGGTAATCTGTCACCCCCTTAGGCATACTTAAGTTATTAATATGGGCATACAGGTTCTAGAATACATAAAATAGTCATACCTGTATGCATCATATCTGAGGTCTTGTTCTTCAGAAATTATGTTTTAATCTTTTATATTAATGCATTCTTCTAGGCTCTGGTGCCTGAGTTGCCTGGAAGAAAACTAGTGCATCTGGTCTTCATTTGCTTGCCTGTCACCTCCCATCAGCGTCACAGGGTCCTGCACACTGCAGTTGCAATATTTCACCCTTCTATGAGCATTGGCTTCTTGCTTCTTTTGCGTAGGTGACAAAGGCAACAGAGAAACATGTTTGAAAACTGTGAAATGCATTGACACAATAAACCGCATTCATGCTTCACCTTTGTGTGTGATTTTACTGGGCAGAGGCAGATTTTGTACCACCGTATTCTTCATTTATTGCCAACAGATGGTAAAAACAGGAACATGAACCAAAAAGAGCTGGACATTTCATCCATCACACTAATGACAATTTTTGTATAAGAAAAAAAACCTTAATATGAATTTAGCCTAAAAAAGAACCATGCATTGTCCTGAATACTAAACTGTTGAACCTGTCATCAATGTCCTTGTGGTCTTTTTCTATATACAGTGGGGGAAAGAAGTATTTGATCCCTTGCTGATTTTGTAAGTTTGTCCACTGACAAAGACATGAACAGTCTATAATTTTAAGGGTAGGTTAATTTTAACATTGAGAGATAGAATATCAAAAATAATATCCAAAAAAATCACATTGTATAAATTGACATTTATTTGCATTTTGCAGTGAGAAATAAGTATTTGATCCCCTACCAATCATTAAGAGTTCTGGCTCCAACAGAATAGCTAGACGCTCATAATCATCTCATTACATTAAAGAAAGCTGTCTTACAATAGTCACCTTTATAAAAGACTCTTGTCCACAGACTCAATTAATCATTTACACTCTAACCTCTACAACATGGGCAAGACAGGGACAAGATCATAGACCTGCACAAAGCTGGAATGGACTACAAAACCATAAGTGAGACACTGGGTGAGAAGGAGACAGCTGTTGGTGAAATAGTAAGAAAATGGAAGAAATACAAAATGACTGTCAATCGACATCGATCTGGGGTACCATGCAAAATCTCACCTCATGGGGTATCCTTGATCAAGAGGAAGGTGAAAAATCAGCCTAGAACTACACGGGGGAAACTTGTTAATGATCACAAGGCAACTGGGACCCAGTCACCAATCAAACCATTGGTAACACATTACACTGTAAAGGTTTAAAATCCTGCAGTGCCCGAAAGGTCCCCCTGCTCAAGAAGGCACATGTGCAGTCCTGTCTAAAGTTTGCCAATGAACACCTGGTTGACTCTGTGAGTGATTGGGAGAAGGTGTTGTGGTCAGATGAGATAAAAATTTAGCTCTTTGGCATTAACTCAACCTGCCGTGTTTGGAGGAAGAGAAATGCTGCCTATGACCCAAAGAACACCATCCCCACTGTCAATCATGGAGATGGAAACATTATGTTTTAGGGTGTTTCTCTGCTAAGGGCACAGGAGTACTTCACCACATCAATGGGAGAATGGATGGAGCCATGTACTGTAAAATCCTGAGTGACAACCTCCTTCCTTCCGCCAGGACATTAAAATGGGTCGTGGCTGGGTCTTCCAGCAAGCCAATGACCCAAAGCTTACAGCCAAGGCAACAAAGGCTCAAAAAGAGGTACATTAAGGTCATAGAGTGGCCTAGCCAGTCTCCAGACCTTAATCCATAGAAAACTTGTAGAGAGAGTTGAAGCTCCGAGTTGCCAAACGACAGCCTCAAAATCTTAATGATTTTGAGATGATCTGCAAAGAAGAGTAGACCAAAATTCCTCCTGACATGTGCGCAAACCTCATCATCAACTACAAATAACTTCTGACTGCTGTGCTTGCCAGCAATGGTTTTGCCACCAAGTATTAAGTCTTGTTTGCCAGAGGGATCACATACTTTTTTCTCAATGCAAAATGCAAATACATTTTTATAATTTATACATTGTGATTTTCTGTATTTTATTTTTGATATTTTATCTCTCAATGTTAAAATTAACCTACCCTTAAAATTATAGACTGTTCATGTCTTTATCAGTGGCCAAACTTACTAAATCAGCAAGGGATCAAATACTAGTAGAGTTTGTGCAATTTAATTTGCAGGTCTCATTCCATTGGTCTTTGGCTGCTACATTGGGGCTGAAATACCTCCTTTTACCTGCTGGTGTTTGCAGCTTTTTTCTTTTTTTGATAAGACTGCCTTGTGCGATGACATCATTATTCTTCTTCTGTGAGCCAGCCACAGACCACTGTCTTGGCCAATGGAATGAGATATGTGAATAAATTCACACCAACTCTAGTTACAAGTACCATGCATTTTACTAGAAGTTCACAGTTTCACTATACTCCCACTTCCGTAACCTGTCCCGCCACGTAGCTCTTCTCCACTCAAGTTTTCTTCTTTGCTCCTGTCTTCAGTGGACCATGTTTAATATCTGCCCTGCAATCTGCTGAGGCAGATGGATATACTTAATTTCTTTCTATTTCTTTGTTGCTTTAATGTACATTTATTACGCTCTTGGGTCTGGAGAAACCTCAGAAGATAATAATGCACATTTGGTTCTCTCTGCATAAATTTGATACAAATCATATTTCATGGACATATTTGAGTAATTCTGCAAATACAATTTTTTGCAAATTTGTTAATTTTTATTTCTAATACAATGATTATTTGCAATTCTGTCAACCAATCCTCACTTGGGGGGATTTTTTCACTCCTCCAATATTGAAATAACTAATTTAAAGGGTTGTAATCAGAAGTTTAGCTATACGGGGTTAAGAGGATGCAGCTTGAAAAGGGGCTGCTGGGCCCAAAGGCCCTTTGTCACAAGTGAGGATATCAATAATATAAATATAGCTCTGCCCAACAGACCATGTTACAAATTTTGCAATAAACCAAGTAACGTTAAATCTCCTTATGTAATATCTTCAGTGCTCTATTGAAGTCTTTGTATTTCCACATGCTCTGAAAGACTATGTTCAGATCGTATTTGAATCCATTGTAATGATATAAAATATACAGTTTAATACTGGTATTATCACAATGCAGTTTTTACACAATTTAGCTTCAATTACAATGACGGCTGTTTTCATGTGTAATCGGAATACATAGAATCCACTGTTATAGTTTTATTGTGTTTCCTTATCTTTTCAGGACTTGCTCAAAAGATGTCATTCAGCGGAAGCCTCCTATCTCTTCCAGCAGGATAAATTCTATGATGTTCGATACGACACTGGGGACAAGTCTATTCAGTGCAGTAGACGAGCAGACGCATTCAAATTCTGGATGATGTGGAAGGCTTTAGGGACCATAGGACTTGAAGAGAGGGTGAACCGTGCGCTAGCGTTATCCAAGTAAGAGAATAAAATGCATTAGTTGGTGTAATTGGATTTGATTAGTTTGTCATTAAAATACCTCAGCACAACTACTCCAAATGTATGCCCCTTATACACTATATAACACTGTAAATAAAACGTCACCTACTATATCATTTACAAAAGGTAATGTCTATCCTTCAATAAACTTGTGTGATGCTTGAATATATATTTCCATATTTGTCCCATCAATAAATCAACAGATGATATTCCAGTATTCCAGTATTTCAACGTTGTTGATTATTTCAAGGAATTTGTCCAGAAAGTCTGTGTATGCTCTTTCAGCGGCTGGGCTAGTCCCTGTGAGATGTGCACTATGCAACATGCATAATTACAGCGCGCTCTCTCATCTGGCTCAGATTAGCTGTGATGAACCGACAACAATGTGTATTGTCAAAATACTCAGTGTGCAGAGACCAGCGCCGCCCCCTGCAAGTGACATCACTGGTGTCTGCACACTGAGTATTCTGATAACATGCTCTCTTGACATCTTGTTACTGCTCATCTGAGCTGGGACAATTGAGCATGCTGCCATTGTGCACATCTTTCAAGGACTAGCCCAGCCCCAGAAACAAAGCTCACAGATGACACTTTGTTTCAGAGAGAGGGCAGAGGCTTCAGAAATGACCACAGTCTCTGCCCCTGATGACATTCATTTGAGTTTCCCAGCATGCACTGGGATTATGAAACAAAACGTCATCAAAAAGGAATTGAAAAATAGAAAAGCAGTCAAATAGTGTGTTTAGGTAAGGATAGGGAATTTTTAATTCAAGCATATTAGAAAATAGTTTATATTTTGGCAGTAAATAGAAAGGGATTTAGGATGAAATTACCGTATTTTTCAGATTATAAGATGCACTTTTTCCCCAAAATTTAGGGGGAAAATGGTGGTGAGTCTTATAGTGCTTATATACCTTAGAGGTACTATTTCTGCAGGCCGCAGGCTGAGATGACATGGTGTCCAGCGGTGCTGCGGGTGTGTCCGGTGGTGCTGCCCATTTCTGCTGCACGTGTCTCCGGTGCTGCCGGGGTTCTGCTGACATTTTGTGCCGTGGACTCCGGGAAATGGCCGCTGGGGGTGGCACATGCAGAGATGGAGATCTCGGCACCAAGATCTCGGGAGATGAGATCTCAGCAGCCATCTTACAGCATGCATGTCTGGTGGCCATCTTACAGTATACATA
>VIAB01003064.1:110651-121033 GCA_009801035.1 Oophaga pumilio
AATAAATAGATGTAAGATATGTAGACAATGACATTGTTGTAGCATTATTTTTTTGTTTTTGTAAACTACATTCTTTTACTTGTATTTTTCTATTTGTTTTTACTCTTTTTAGCCACAATATGCAAATATCTGTTTTTGGTACATTCCACCAAGTTTAAGAAAGATGGATAAGGGACCAGAATACTGGCAAATTCTGAACCAGGTAGGCATTAGGCAGTTCATTGCAGATAAAGTATGTTAAAATCTGTTAACTTTTTATCTAAAAAATAATGTCCAAAAAACTACAACACTGAACTGAAAATTAGTAATTGTTTTGGGCTTATTAAGTTTGTGACTCCCCCATGTGGTAAATAAGGATGAATGCAAGTAAGTACAAAATCACCAGTGGTTTGAACAATGTTCTTTATTATTTTTAACCATTTTAGTCTTTTGGCTACCTACAGATTATAATTATAGTATAATAATGTTTGGGTTTTTTTCTCTTCCCACTCTGCTTTTCTTTTCTAGTTACTTCTATTATGTGACTTAAGGTTCACTACAATACAGTAAATAGTTTAATCTAGGATATTAATCGAAAAAACTACATAAAGAGATGTGTTCTTTAATTTTCATTTTAAATACATACAAAGAGTTATACTAAATTGTGTGGCAGTTGTGAGGCCATGTTAAGGTCCATTTATTCTACATGATTATTGTGAATGAGCATTTATTCGAATGCTTCTTTCATGATAATTGTGCAGTCTAAATTGGCTGCTAATCACTCGACTAATGAG
This sequence comes from Oophaga pumilio, assembly GCA_009801035.1. Lineage (NCBI taxonomy): Eukaryota > Metazoa > Chordata > Amphibia > Anura > Dendrobatidae > Oophaga > Oophaga pumilio. Next base: position 111,425 of record VIAB01003064.1, read on the forward strand.
CAAACTACTCTTTTGTTTGGGTGAAATGATCTCTTGGAAGCAGAACTCGCATTACCAAGAACATGGCACGTCATGCACACTGATGGATCTATGAAATAGTTCACTGCATGTCGGATGCGGGTCTTGCTATATAAAAAGGCTATTTATTGACCATTGATCATTAAACAATTAGCTGTTTGATGCCAGTCTGTGGCATTTACATGCACAGGTGTTTAACCCCTTCATGACCTTGCAATTTTCAGTTTTTGCGCTTTCGTTTTCTCCTCCCCTTATTCCAAGAGCCATAACTTTTTTTTTTCCATCCTTATACAAGTTATACTTTTGAATGACGCCATTCATTTTATTATCTGATGCACACGAAAGTTGGAAACAAAATTGCAAATGCGTTGAAATTGCAAATAAAGTGCAATTCCACAATTGTTTTTTGTTTTTTTCTATTTACCATGTTCACTATATGGTGAAAATGACCTGGGAATATGATTCTCCAGGTCAGTATGAGTACACAGATACCAAACATATATAGGCTTTTTTTTAACTTAATTGGAGAAAAAAAATTCAGAGATTTGTAAGAAATATAACATTTGCTTATGCCGCCATTTTCCGAGACTTGTATCGTTCTCATTTTTCGGAATATGGGGCTGTGTGATTGCTTATTTTTTTGTGCCCTGAGCTGATATTTTTCTTGATACCGTTTTGGGGAGATATGTAGTTTTTGTCACATATTATTGCATTTTATTGCAAGGTTGTGGCGGCCAAAACAACGTGATTTTGACGTTTTGATTTTTTTTCTCGCTACACCTTTTATCGATCCAATTAGTTTATTTAATATTTTGACAGATCATACATTTGTGAATGCAATGATAGAAAATGTGTTTTTTTGAATTATTTTATTTTTAAGGGGGTGATTAGAACTTTTGACCTTTTCTTTATCACTTTTTTTCTGTGTTAAATAGTCCTGTTAAGGGACTTGAAGCAGCAATTGTCTACTTACATGTGCTGTGCATAGCATAAATCATAGTCTCCTATGAATGCCAGCAAAGTGCTGCGTTAACAGGAGAATTGTAATGAGAGCTACAAGGGTCATCAGCAGACCTCTGGCTGTCATGACAGCCCATCGGTAGATGGGCTCGTGACATGATGAGCACTCCAATGCCCTCCCCCCAGATCCTAGTTTAAAAGCTCCTCCATCCGTCTGACCATTTTTTCCCCAAGCACAGCTGAAACCTTCTCATTTAGGTGCAGCCCGTCCCAGCGTAGAACCTGTAGCCAACAGAGAAGCCTTGCACTTGCTCCGCTCAGCAGCCTCGCTTAGAGTTCGTGGAACTTGTCCTCCAACCAGCAAGCACAGGTGTGGCTTCTAGAAGCTACTAGAAGCTCTTGAATCACAGACACTTGATCACATGGAACAATGTCAAGATCCCTCTTTTTAAAAAAAAAAACAAGCTGTAACACTCCTCCAAACAAACATAGACAAACTCCCCAAACAAATTCAACAATTGCACATTACCACAAACTATGATACTGTGTTTAACAATGCACTTTAACTGCAGCCCTTCACTAAAAAAACAGCCCTCACTCCACTCAGCAGCCTCACTTTGAGACCTTGGAACTTGTAGTCCTCCAACCAGCAAGCACATGCAGGCCCGGGGACTCTAACAAGTCATGCTTGGTGCTTACCCGAGCACCCTAGGTAAACTCGAGAAATGAGCATTTGTGCTCATCACTAATCAGCACCTCTGGAATAGGGTTGCCCACAATGGGTCTGAATACTTTCCGTATCCCCTGTATATATACAGTAGGGGAAATAAGTGATCCTATGCTGATTTTGAAAGTTTGCCCACTGACAAAGACATAAACAGTTTTAAAGGTACGTTAATTTTAACATTGGGAGATAGAATATCAAAAATAAAATCCAGAAAATCACATTGTATAAATTATATAAATGTATTTGCATTTTCCAGTGAGAAATAAGTATTTGATCCCCTACCAACCATTAACAGTTCTGGCTCCTACAGACCAGTTAGATTCTCCTAATTAACTCATTATCTGCATTAAAGAAAGCTGTCTTACATAGTCACCTTTATAAAAGATTCCTGTCTACAGACTCATTTAATCATTCAGACTCTAAGCTCTACAACATGGTCAAAACCAAAGAGCTTTCTAACGATGTCAGGGACAAGATCTTAGACCTGCACAAAGCTGAAATGGGCTACAAAACCATAAATAAGACAGGGTGAGAAGGAGACAACTGTGCAATAGTAAGAAAATGGAAGAAATACACAATGACTGTCAATCGACCGATCTTGGGCACCATGCAAAATCTCACCTCGTGGGCTATCCTTGATGATGAGAAAAGTGAGAGATCAGCCTAAAACTACATGGTGGGAACTTGTTAATGATCTCAAGGCAGCTGGGACCACAGTCACCAAGAAAACCATTGGTAACACATTACACTGTAAAGGTTTAAAATCCTGCAGTGCCCGCAAGGTCCCCCTGCTCAAGAAGGGGCATGTGTTGGCCCGTCTGAAGTTTGCCAATGAAAACCTGGATGATTCTGTCAGTGATTTGGATAGCGTGCTGTGGTCAGATGAGACAAAAATTGAGGTCTTTGGCATTAACTCAACTCGCCGTGTTGGGAGGAAGAAAAATGCTGTATATGACCCAAAGAACACCGTCCCCACTGTCAAGCATAGAGGTAGAAACATTATGTTTTGGGAGTGTTTCTCTGCTAAGGTCACAGGACTACTTCACCACATCAATGGGAGAATGGATGGAGTAATGTACCGTAAAATCCTGAGTGACAACCTCCTTCCCTCTGCCAGGACATTAAAAATGAGACATGGCTGGGTCTTCCAGCAAGACAATGGCCCAAAACATACAGACAAGTCAACAAAGGAGCAGCTCAATAAGAAGCACAGTAAGGTCATGGAGTGGCCAGTCTCCAGACCTTAATCCCATAAAAACCAAGCAACAGCCTCAAAATCCTAATGATTTAGAGATGATCTGCAAAGAGGAGTGGATCAAAATTCCTCCTGACATGTGCTCATACCTCATCATTAATTACAAAAAATGTCAGACTGCTGTGCTTACCAACAGGGGTTTTGCCACCAAGTATTAAGTCTTGTTTGCCAAAGGGATCAAATACTTATTTCTCACTGCAAAATGCAGATCAATGTATATAATTTATATATAAATGTGATTTTCTGGATTTTATTTTTGATATTCTACCTCTCAATGTTAAAATTAACCTACCCTTAAAATTCTAGCCTGTTCAAGTCTTTGTCAGTGGGCAAACTTACAAAATCAGCAAGTGATCAAACACTTATTTCCCCACTGTACATACATTGTGACAAAGTCACTGGTAATGTAAGAGAGGGGCACTTATTGGTATCAGTGATATGACACCAGAGTATTTTTCTTCCAGCACACTACATGTTGTGAGGGTTAAGTTAAAGTTGAATAATGGGCTAGTTTTATGTGGACATTCATAGACGGGATGGGAGAATGTCCACTTTATCTCCACCTGCAGAGCTGATAGGACCTGTGCGATGTCATAATCATGCAGTCAGTCACATGATGGAAAAAGTCACATGGTCTTGGGTTTAAATAACTGGGCTCTAGAGGCAATCTGTGGTCAGCAAGACTGGAAAGAGGATTCTCCAGTGGTTTGTGTCTTTTGCAGGAAAGACTGAACCTTTGTTTGCACCATAGCATGATATTACCCTCAACGCATGGACTGTGTTACAGCATTTTGTTTTCTTTGTTGCTTTCCTGTTTTCGCCCGAAGGGCTGTGTTTACTTTCCACTTCTACTTGGTTTATGCTGCCTTATAATGAACAAAAAAAAACGTAAAAGCTATTTCACCAACGTCAAGGTGTACCCAAGTTTGAGATGGTCCTAACCTCTAATATTAACAGCTTACCTTATGTCCTAATGAGCAAACTGAAAAACAACGTCACACAAAAGGACTGTTTGAAGTACAGTTTGCATTTCATTATTACCTTACAGCTTACATATGGCTGCCATACAATTCCTGCCAAAATCTGCAAGAATAATATTGCTGCAAAAAATGTTGCATTTTGCCAAAAAATGCTGTTTGTCAACAAACCCAATGTGGGTGGAAATGAAATTGCCATCCATCAGTATCAGAGCCAAGATATCCCTGTTAAAAATATGCCAATCTATTATTCTTTCACATAGCTAATGTAGCAGATGAAAAAAACTTTTGAATTTAAACACAGCAATAATTTGACAGGAATTTTACTGTGAGATGAAAAAAAAGTTTCCAATTTGTACCCAGCGTGCTTTTTGTTTGAACTTTGTGCTGCATTTCCTTTAGAAAATAATGTGCTGTTCTGAAGTCAAATAGCTTTGCCTGAGGAACTCTAAAGATATAAACCTGGTAGTTTAGATTGAATTTTTGATTTCCGAAATATAGTACTTTACTTTTTTCCTGATAATAAAGATATGGCATATTTTTTTTATTTACTCTCTTCCAACAAAAATACCTCCAGAGTACCAGAAAGTCTCAGTGATATAGTAACTATTACAGGGGAAAGAACTTTTAGTGGCTGCAATTACTGTGGAAATAAAATAACAACAGATGAAAAAGTATCCAAAATTGACATCTGTGCCTACAAACATGAAGCGCTCGTGAAAACTCTGTGCAGATATTACCCATGGGACTAGATTTGTTCTCTTTGTTACAGTGTCCCGATAAATACGATTCTTCAATATGAAGTAATATGCAATTTATTCATGATTATGAATAACATAATAATTTGATTACATTGATAAAACTTAGCAACGTTGTGAAACACAACGAAGAGTGAGATCGGCAAATTGGTAAATAGAAATCAAATTAAATGAGTAATATGGATCTTTATTTAATTTATGATGAGACAGTGAGAGATCAGATTTGCCCTGTTCAATACCTAAAAGTAAGCAAGTTAGGACCAATAACAATTGGCATTTATAATTACCACTCTTGATGTTGTAATATACTTCCTCACTGTGCTTCTGCACTGTCAGTTACATAGATAATATGAGGGCTGGTGAAAATTCTGTACAAAATGTAAAATGTACAGGATTGTCCAGTTTATCTGTATACATGATTAGCCAAATAAAGATAGCCCAGAATGGCTGATGATCTATGGTGATTAGTAAATGACCCAAATATAAACTGTATTCCCCAATATTGAAATTGCAACACCAAGATGGACAAGCCATAAGCTTCTGCAAATCAAGTAAATTGAAGGTGTCACTAAGATCTGCAAAATATCAAATTTTCAAGCACCTAGCTCAAACCAGTGGCATATAGGAAGGGCACAAAAACCTAATTGAAAGCAGGGTCTCTAAAACCAATTTTTCTTAGCCGCGTGAAGCCTCAACAAATAGATCAAGTCCTGTGGTACGATTGTTGATGATTCTCGTTCTCATTATTGCAAACTGAAATTTGACAGAATGATTGAACTGAAATACCTTGGCTTATCACTCCACTAGATCGCAACGTGCATTGGCTGAAATGTCAGCACTGTTCAGCATTGCGTGTTCCAGTGGTTGGGAGAACAGCAAAACACTGGAATGACAGCTGGAGGCACAAAGAAGAATAGCTCTGCGCTGACCAATCGTCACATTAGAACCATGTGCATAGTGATCCATTCTGTACTATAAATGAAGCAAAAGACATCAGTGTCCACAAAAAACATCAGAAGCCAAGCTATAGGGGCTAAATTGACCCCACATCAATACTCTCAAAGAATATTATAGTGCAGAGCAAGAGGGCAATGGAGGCCAGAATGGAGGTTTTTCCCCTTCTGCTTTGAGTCCTGTTTTTGTCCTGAAATCAATAATAGCCAGAGATTGGTCTGGAGACCACCTGGGCATGAAGAGACCTTCACAATGTATCATCCCAGTTCTATACACGACATTATGGTGTTGGCTAGTATAACATATGATAGCCAGATCCCTCTAGTCATCATTCTAGGTACATTAGCGCTTGGTGTTATGTTGATTTGGTTGTGGAACCAGTAGTATGGCCATTTCTCCAAAGTGTCCTAGGAGTTGTGTTTCTACACGACAATGCTAAGCTGACTATTGCTCATGCTGCTTCGAGCAGCCTGCATGGTCTAAATGTGCTACTATGGCCTTCAGCTTCTCCAGACTTTGTGTCCCATTAAGTGCCTTTGGGATGTCACTGGTCAGCAACACCAAAAGGAGCTGCCAGCAGTGGATCTTGATGTTTTGCATGCCCAAGTACATTCAGTTTAGAGGGAGAAAGACAGGCATACTGTCCTTTTAAAAGAATTGTGTGTTTGAGGAAAAGACTCATTGTCCAGACTTATTCAGGTAGGAAGCAAAGCACCCCAAAAGAAAATGAGACAGTAGGTCTTGCAGCAGTGTAAATTTATTTTGATCTGGCAAGAGTCTATATCAGATGTAGTCCAACGTTTCGACCAGAAACGGTTTTTGTCAAGGACATTCAAAGTGCGTTAAATTGCAAAATAGATACATATTATAAAGTGTATCAGATGATATATTCAAAATTATGTACAAATATATACAAAAGAATATGTATATAAATTATACAAAAAGAAATGCAAAAGAAAATACATAGATCAAATTTGATCGATGTATTTTCCATGTATTTTCTTTTGCAGGCAATGGCACGGGGAACATTCACAGGTAGATGGAAAAATGGATTCAATGGAATTTCAACAAATTCTTGATGCAAACATAACACTATCTGTAAAAAAAGCTGAACTTGAAAAAAAGGATGGCCTCTACAAATGGGTAATGATCCTAAATTCACAAAAAAATGCACAATAGACTATCTCGAAAGGTGCAAGTGGAAGAATTTACATTGGCCCTCACAGTCCCATGATTTGAACATCTTAAAAATCTGTGGCTAGACCTCAAAATAGCACTGCCTGCGAAACAATCCAGGAATCTCACAGATCTGGGAGAATTTTCCAAGGAAGGATGGATGAAAATCCCTCAAACAAGAATTGAAAGACTCTCAGCTGGCTTCAAAAAAGCATTTACAAGCTGAGATTCTTGCAAAAGGGGATGCTAGGTGCTAATAGGTACTAACCATGCAGGATGCTCAACTTTTGCATTGGAACATTTTCCTTTTTGTAATTTTTACATTTGCAAAAACTACAATTTTTTTGCTTCAAATACAAACAAAATGTGTTATCTTCAACTTTAGGCCTTTAAGAGATCATTTAATCATCAACTTGTTTAACTGTTCACAATAACAGTAATTTTGACCAGGGGTGTACAAACTTTTACATGTCAATGTAAATGTTGTTAGATTGATTAAATGTTAAATGCTTATACAAAAGGAAAGTTAAGAAACTAGGCATGGAAATTGCATGCAGTTTCCAAATGTATTCACTAGATGGTGTTGAAATCTAGTGGATCAGTTTCCAGGGACACTCCGAACAGCACAGAAAAGGATTGCTTGATGGAACATATACATATATACATTTATTTAAGTAAGATTTCAGCCATTGGTTTCGACAATGATGTTTACATATTACAAAGTATAAAATATATAAACTCTTTTTGGTATAACTATTACTTCACATATAATTTTTATTAGTAGCATCATCACTTACTAACAACTTTTCAGTAGGAACAATCAAACGTTACATTCTTGTTTTATGCAAAATTCTGTTCAAATCCATGCTATAATAGACATGCACTGAAAATCAGGGCTGTCTCAGGGGCATATTTACCCAGTATCCCAAAGCCCGGCGAGTCCTGGTCTCCATTGATCTATCATTACTCGAATTGGAAGTATTAATAGCAAAGCTTTTATTATATTATTATTACTATTATTATTTATGAAATGTTATTAGTATTTTTTAAGATGATAGTTATTGTTGAATTTGATAATAATAATGATGATAAATAGATTACTAAAGGTTTTTTGAGGGGCTTCTCGTGCTCATGACCTATCATGAGTATAGGTCTTTAATATTAGATCAGCTTGTATCCGACATCCAGTCACCCATTAGTTAGGTGACATTGGCTCTGGCGAGTGCCAGATGTAAACAGTTAATGGAGCGGAACATCACCGCTCCATTCACTGTGTAGTGGCCCTGACAAGAACTGCACATCATCTTCTTTTCTTTTCAATATGAGTTTAGCTGCAGTTTTAGTCAGTGGCCACTGCACAGTCAGTGGCGCTATGCTGCTCAGCTCTGTTCACTGTTTGTCTACGGCCACTGATGGAGCTGAGCTGACAACAGATGATCCGTGCGGATGCTGGGCATTCGACCACAACTCTTCTGATATTGATCATTTATTATAAGAGTAAGTGATAAGTATCATAAAGCCAGGCAATTCCTTTAAATTATACCTTAAAATAACTATTATACAAATGAAATGATGGATAAAGAATGTACACCCTCATTTAATTGTACATATTCATTTTTAGTATGAGCAACAAATAATAAAAATCTTTTAGGTGACATTTGCAAAAGAATAGTCCGCTTTGCCTGACTCTTCCCACTTGTTCTGTTGTGGTGGCAAGTGGGGTAATATTCGTGGGGTTGATGTCAGCTTTGTAATGTCATCTGACATCATGCCCAGGGATTAATAATGGAAAGACTTCTATAATATGCCCCCATTACTGACTCCTTAATCAAAACTACTATACATTTATGACATAAACTTTGGATTTGGTAATGATTTCTGTAGCTTACCTGCAATTTGCATCATTTTGGAAATATGTTGTCCCACTGTTTCTTTATACTATCTACATTTACGTTCAAAGTGTAACTGTTGTTTCAGGAGAACTTGCAGCAGAAATTTTGTCTGTCACTAGCTCCTGATTCTTTCTCCATAGAACTTTATGGGCACCAACTGTTCCCTCAGTAATTGGAAAATCTGCCTTCATTGAAGACAGATTTTATCCCTGAATTGAGAGTAAAAGATCAATACATGAGGTGCAACAAGCAAATTTTACTGATTAAAAAGTTGCTTACATTAAGTACCCTTGATTTATGAAATAAAAATTAAAATGACGGCTTCTGGTTAGACTAAATTCCCAGAAATGTATTTTTTCTCATCTGAGAAAATTGGGCTGATTATGCTGATCACACTCTGATCAGAGTTTAATGGGGGTATGATCATGGCTTGTTCTTATTTTGTCAGATGAGGAGAATATGAAGAAAAAGTATTCTGTATCTTCTCCATTCTGTCAATCTATGAAAATCGGATGGCACTCAGATGTTATTTATTGACTTGCATGGCCGAGTACAATATCTGTTGCAAATTGTGCATGCTGCAATTTTTACCTTGACCAGACTCCCTCTGAGCAAAAAATCGAACATGTACACAACCTCACAGAATAAAATTGGTTCGAGTGCGATCCAATGGTTTGTTGGATTACATTCGGAACAAAAATTTGGTCGTTTGCAGGAATCCTTATGGAAGTGTTACCCATCTCCAGTCCTCAAGAGCCACCAACAGGTCATGCTTTCAGGATTTCCTTAGTATTTCCCAGGTGATAATTGCAGTACCTGCACAGGCAATAATTCCATCATCTGGGTAATACTAAAGGCCCCGTCACACATAGCGACACACCAGCGATCCCGA
>VIAB01003065.1:13782-30086 GCA_009801035.1 Oophaga pumilio
GCACTTGCATGACACTCATCCCACTTTTCAGGATCAACATTGGAGCGATTTTTTATACGCAGATGAGAGCAAGTACGGTACTTAGGTCTTTTTACCATGTCCTTGTTTGCAGAACAAGTTGCATCCGTTTTTTTCACAGATACCACATGTACCCATTATAACTTATGGTGCAGTGCACATGTATGTATTTTTACTTGGTCCACGTGTCATGCAGAACACATGACATGTCAGTTTTTTTTCCGGCAGCATGGATGACAAGGGCCAATACAAGTCAATGGGTCAGTGAAAAACATGTACAGCATCCGTGTGCTGTACGTGTTTAACATTGCAAAGTATAGGAGAAACTTTGTAATTTAGTTTTTTCTTTATCCATACCGGAAAAACACTGATAAAAATAACGGACACACTGATGGAAGACACTGATTATTCCGGTACCGTTTTTTCACGAATATGTTTTATATGGACGTGTGAAGGAGTTCTAAAGTTGGGTTCAGACAAGCATATGAAAAATTATCCATTTTTCATCCAGAAAAAAGGGACAGTTCTGATTTGCATGTCATGTATGTCTGGTTTTTACAGCCATATGACATCAGTGTGACATCTATTTTTATACATCAACAGTTAAAAATGTACATGACCAAATACAATTTCCTATGGTGATTTTTTTTTTTTGCACACCTATAGACTTGTATAGGCAAATCTTATCCAAAAAAAAAAACAGAACAAACCATTGCATGTTGTAATCTTTTATCGCATGGAGTGCATGGTGCGCTTTATTTTCACATAGACACTTGGTCTATGTGTAAAAACTCTCATCTGAACAGCTGTATTTAAAAAAACATTAGTCCGTGTGCGATCTGATTTTTACATGAATAAAAAACATGCTTTAAAATATGTTCATCTAAGCGTGGCCTAAAGCTGTATTCACACGCTTTTTTTTTGCTGCAATTACTAAAAAAACACAAGGTGTTTACCGCAATTTAGGAAAGTCATGGTAAAAAATGCATTTTTTTATGATTGCAGTAAAAAAAACACACTGCAAGCACAACAAGTAGATGCAGCCTATAAATACACTGCAGTTGATGAGGGAAGTTGCGGCCACCCGCACATGCCTGTTAACGAGTACTTGTATATGTGATAGTCTATGGAGCCATTCAGAGGTCCGGGATTTTTCGAGGACCGAGAGGTCCGTGGAAAATCGCGGAGACATGTCTGATTTTGATTTGAGGTTCAGATAAAAATAAGCAATGCAAATCAATAGGTCTGTGAAAAAATTGGATCGCAGACAGAGGACATCATGGATTTTCACAGACTGTCAGAATGAAGGAGGTGGAAAAAATGTTGTTTTATTTTTTTTTTAATATCTACACATACGAGAAAATCAGATGACACTCGTACTGCACTCTGATCAAACTCTAATCAGAATAATCAGTCTGTTTTCTTGTATGTGGAGCAATCAGACATATGAATGAGGCCTAAGATGTAATACATAAACAGCCAGCATTTAATCACATGATACGTGCCTATATCGTTACATAAGGGTACTCATTGCAGTCAATTTCAGTCTCTCGATCACACACTCACCCTCATGGCATCTAGAGCCAGCTTCAGATTCTCTTTTTCTGTTGGTTCTGTGGTGTGCTTTACTAGCTCCTTGACAGAGATAAAAGAAAGATTTGAAGAGTCAGGTATGAATAAATGTGCAGAATTAAGCATCTTTGTCAGACAAAATTACCTGTAACAATAGATGATATTTCAAAACTCTTTGCATCGGCACCATCAATAGATCACGCAGGGAGAAGCGACCATTATTCGCTCTCTGGGAACATTCCTACAAATCACAGTCATTATCATCAGTTATTGGGTTCTGTTACAGATACTTATTATATTCATCATCAACTGACAGTCAAAGTGCCAAGAAGATCAGCATTTCTCACTTTCTGTTTTGTGCACAAATGAAAGTAATACTGAAATTGTTTTTGTGTTCTGTAATTTCTCCGGAACATGGTGAACTTGCTTTCACAGCAAACGAATATGAGGGAAGCATCTGTTAACTCACATTTGTTCCTTTTGTCTTTCATATATTTGTAATAAATCTCTAACAAGAAAGTAAATAACTTATTTCTGCAGACAAAATGGTTACTTTACCATTGATGTCAACCTTTATTAATGTGTGTTACTTGTATTAGGTGAACTACAAGAATTAGGGTTTATCTTGATTGGGTACACCCTGTCGTCGTGGGATGGCTTTTACACACTTTACATCAAAATAGTGTCAACTAAGTACCCTATATTATTTACATTAATATTACTATTTATTTACTGCAGGGAATTTGCTCATGTTTTGTAAATTTATTTCAATATTAAATCAATATTAACTTTCACCCGTTGCATGGGGTCCCTAAAAGACGGAATTGGTTGTCTGGCACTGAGAAGTGTATTAGAAGGAAGAGATTCCTGGCACAGGATGGGAAATAAAGGACACAAATAAGAGAATAAGTGTTTCCACGGTCAGTAATTGGGGCATGTTTGACGTTGTGTACTGGCGCAGCGTCAAACACGCAGCGTCCAGATGTGACAGCATAGTGGAGGGGATTTCAAGAAATCCCGTCTCCACTATGCATAAAAACATGCAGGCGGCAGACCTGTGTTAACGGACATGCGGCGCGTCTTTTTAGATCGCAGCATGTCCTTTTCCCTTTCGGCGACACTCCGTCACCGCAAGGGAAATAACACAGGGCTATGTTGCGCAGCGGTGATTCCGGATGTGTTCAATGAGCACATCCGGATTCACCGCGCGTTCACAAGGGGGCGGGGGTTTGGGCGGAGTGGACTTTCCGCTCCGTCCAAAGCGCTGTGTTTCCTGACCGTGGAAACACAGCCTAAGAGGAAGAAAATTATATATAAGATTATACGAGAGGATGAGATGAAAACAAGATAAAGAGAATGGGACAGAGAAGACATGAAGAATAAAATTTGAAATGTGAAGACAAGTGGAAGAAAATCAGAAAAAAAGGCCTATGGGAAATGATGCAAGAGAGATGGATTATGGAAATGGGAAATTCTTAGCGATAAATTTAATTTTGGTCTAAATGTTATAATTTTTCTTTAGCTAGGAAGATATTTGTTTTGATTGTATTCCTTCTACAGCCATCATTTGCCATTAATTGTCATTTGTTGTCCTTTTTATTGAATCTAGTATGTGATGTGTTAGATCCATATTTGTAAGTAGAACTGTCACCAGGAATTTCAGGGCCCCATACTGGCAACATTTTTGGACCCCTTTGAAAGTCCACCCAGGCTCCACCCCAGTTGTGGTCGCAGCCTCCCCAGAGAATAGCAATAGGCCATGCTTTGCACAAGCATTTAACCCCTTGGGGTTACTCCCCTCCTGCCCAGTGGGCTGTACCTAAATCTTGTCCCCTTGCATCTAGCAGCTAAAAACTTCAAAACCTAAGATGGGTCTTAATTCCTTAATAGATAATCCTAGGAAGGCAGTTTTGGTGCCATCGGATCTGGGCGCGACCCTGCTATGTGTTAAGACCAAACGGCTTTGCTACCTGGCTTCTACTAGCCATTCTAAGTAACTCCCCACCCTGAGGTGCTAGAATGGATTGAGACCCTGGAAGGTGTTTGGTCCGTTCCACATCTCGAAAATGTAACCTGTGTGTGGCTAGAACACACAATAAGTCCATATTCTCCTTATGAAATCCTAGCTGTCTGAATAAAGCAGTTACAGCGCATGATTTGGATACTAGCTAAGCTGGTGGGGGTGTGAATTTCTTTTTTTAAGCTGAGAAGGCTGGGCCACCTGCTGAATCAGGTGTCCTGTTACAGCTACACATGTTTTCAGGAGGATTGTAAGCTGCCATTAAATCCCTACATCCTCCACACTGATCATTAATAAAAAAACACAATACTAATATTACCATAAGTGCCATCTGATCATCGCCTCTATGTAGCAGAGCCGATCAAGTTGTGGCAGCTTCTAGTCTCCCATTGAGACTATTGAAGCATGCCAAAAGTAAAAAGAAAATGTTTTTAAAAATATAAAAAAATATAAAAGTTCAAATCACCCCTTTCCCCCATTCAAATTAAGCAATAAAAAAAATCAAACATACACATATTTGGTATCACTGAGTTCAGAATCGCCCGATCTATCAAAAAAAAAAGATTAACCTGATCGCTAAACAGGGTAGCGAGAAAAAAAAGTCAAAACGCCAGAATTAAGTCTTTTTGGTCACCATGACATTGCATTAAAATGCAATAAATGGAGATCAAAAGATTGTATCTTCACCAAAATGGTATCAATAAAAACGTCAGTTCAGCATGCAAAAAATGAGCCCCAACCCAAGACCACAAAAAATGGAGACGCTACGGGTCTTGGAAAATGTCATAATTTTTTATTTTTTTTTAACAAACTTTGGATTTTTGTTTCACCACTTAAATAAAAAAGAACCTAGACATGTTTGGTGTCTATGAACTTGTAATCACCTGGAAAATCATAATGGCAGGTCAGTTTTAGCATTTGATGAACATGGTAAAAAAAAATCCCAAAAATCGTTGTGGAATTGCACTTTTTGCAATTTCACCGCACTTGGAATTTCTTTTCCTATTTTTAAGTACAAGATGTGGTAAAACCAATGGTGTTTTCCAAAAGTACAACTTGTTCCGCAAAAAACAAGCCCTTACATGGCCATATTGACGGAAAAATAAAAAAGTTATGGCTCTGTGAAGAAGGGGAGCGAAAAACCAAAGCGCAAAAACTAAAATGGGCAGCGGGGCGAAGGGCTTAATATATACTTAGTTATTATGCAACCCGCCATTCCAAATATAAATTGTAATCCACCACCAAACTGTGCCCCCACTAACTATAGAAACTTTCTCCACCCAATAAATATATACATTAGCACCTGTACTCTTTCACCCAATTCAATACAAGTCACACTCCTGCATCCTCAACACCCTCACTCTGTAACTCCCTTTCCCCCGATTTATTAGATTTACATGCCCCCTCCACTCCAATTCATTAAGTTATGTCCTCTCTCTATCCCACCCCCACCTTCTATTCATCATCATTTGCTCTCCCCACCGCACACCTTCAATTCATCATTTGCTGTCCCCGTCCCCACTCCCAATTCATCATTATTTTCACTCCCCCACCTCAATACATCATCATTCATTGTCCCCATCTCACATCCTCAATTCATCATTATTTGCCCTCCCTCCACCTTCAATTCATCATTTGCTGACTCCCGTCCCCCCACCCTCAATTCATTATTTGCTGTTCCACACCCCCATTTCATCATTACTTGTGCTCCCCCAACTCAATACATCATCATTCACTGTTCCTCATCCTAGACCTTCAATTCATCATCATTTTCTGTCCCCTGTCCCACACCTTCAATTCATCATTATTTGCTCTCTCCCCACCCTCAATTCATCATCATTTGCTGGCCCTCATATCCCACCACCAATTCATCATTTGCTGTCCCTCACCCCTAATTCATCATTATTTCCGATCCCCCACCTCAATAGATCATCATCCCCCAAGCCCATTTAATTAATCTTATTTTTTTTTAAAAAGTTTTTTATACTTACCTTTCACGATCCCTTGCAGGTGCAGCTTGCTCCACTTCTGGCTAGTGGCGCGTGTATGCGATGACATCATCGCATACACACAGTCACCCTCGCGTCACAGAAGAGGCAGAGGGACTCCCTTGGAGCTGTGTGGCCGTTCAGTTTTGATGGCCATGCTGCACCAGAAAGGCTCCCTGCAAAGGTTACTTTATAATACCCAGGGGCCTGTTGAGCAGAAGCACAAGAGGGGGGGCCCAGACACATTTACTTCTGCTCTCTGGGCCCCATACAGCAGTAATGGCAGTAATCCTGATGGAGGCCCTATTTGTAAGTTAGATTGTGATTTTCATGGGGACAGATACATGCATACTGTATGTATACAGTACTGCTGTTCAGTATTGATACATTATGTTATGATGGTGATCAAACTTTTTCAAAATTCTTTAAAAGGAATATGTCAGGTCATTTTGTGTGGTACCCTTTCAGGATATGTAACTTATATTTCTCTATGTGGCCCAGTTGTATTCCTGTAAGCTTAGAACAAATTTATTGTCTTATGCCTTAAAGTCAAGCATATGTAAATTCCAAATGAACATAAACCCCTTACCCTGCCCATAATTCCTCCCATTCCTCTGCACAGGCATCACTCAGTCATTCGGTAATAATAACAACACCAGGCAGCATGATAATAACAGAGGTTAAAGCACTGGGTAGTGCCAAAAATTCCCAGAAACTGGAAAAACAACAAGCTCCATATAGAATGTAAAGGAGGAGAAGGAGGAGCACATATATAAAATGCAAATTTTTATTAATAGTATATCAAAACTGTCATAACAATCTCAATAAAGTGCAATAGAAGACAATACATGATACAGAAAAAGGGGAAGAATAAATGGAGGGAAACACCAAATGTCCCCTGCCAGCAAAAAGTGATAATGCCCAGGCAGAGAGTTGCTACCACTATAAGGTGAGAAAGTACACCGCACAATATGAGTTGCCGCGGCAACAGTAAAGATAAAGTGGGGCAACGCTTACCAAAGTAGGGAGCAGGCACGGGACAAAGAACCCCCAGTCATTCAGTAAGACTGCCTTATTACCCGCCCGAGGATCGCATCGCAATTCTTTACTGGCCGTCTGCTGTCCTGACCTGAGAGTGACAGTTCCATAGAAATACATGCTGTCACACTTATGTCAGGAGATCAAACGTCTAGTCCGAGTTTTGTGTTTCGATTCTTGGGCAAGTAACTTGGTAGTCTGACTGACTCAGTGACGCGGCTGGGAGGGGTTAGTGGGATTGTGGTCGGTACGAACATAAGCTTGATTTGCCAGTGCGCATGTAAATGCGAAAAGAATATTCACGCCTTCCCTTGACCATAATCCCACCCACCCCTCTCGGCTGGTGTCACTGATTCAGTCAGACTGCTGAGTTACTTGCCAGCAAATTGCATCGCATTGAGAATGAGTGTTATGCGCAGAAATATAAGCTCTTACAGTCCTCGGCATGCTATTAATGAGGTTCTTAATGGTTGTCTGTGGAATGCTCTGTCATGCTGCATGCATTTGGGCACAAAAATTATAAGATCCACTGCTGACAGCTCCCTTTGCGATTGCCGACAACTGACGTTCCACATGTGCTTGATGGGATGCAAGACTGTCGATTCTACAGGCCATGGTAGCACGTTTAGGCCACACAGTCTGCTCACAGTAGCACATGCAACATGCAGCTTGGAATTGTTGCTTTGAAAAATGTCTCCTAAGACACTGGAAAAAATGGCCATACCACTGAGTCTACGACCAAATTAATGCAATGCTGAACAGCTAGTGTACCTGGAATAAAGACTAGAGAGTTCAGCTACCGTACATTTTCCCACACGATATTCCTGGTAGCAGGACCAGAGCGTCATTCCCTCATGATAGCATCTTTATGGTATAACACATAAGTCCTGCTTTTGCCTTGGAAGCAACGATAACCAGAAATTAGTCTGAAGATCTCATGAACAATGCTATGAAAAGGCCTTTAAGAGGAAACATCACACCAGTCCTACCCCTGGGATTATGGTGTGGAGTGGCGTAATGCGCGGTAGCCAGTAATGTGCAAAGTTTAGGCTGGTTTATTTAGGCAGATTCAATTTTAAGATAGTGACAGTTTGTCAGAGTTCACAGCTCAGCAATAGAGACAGGAAGTGAAAACCCTAAAATATTGGACAAATACTCCAGATATTAATATATTGAAGAACTGAAACACTGAATAAGAAGACTGAAGAAGTCTGGGCCTAATACAGGTATTCAATTGATAGGGGGAAGGAAAGAGAGATAGGACAGGTGCCAGCAGCAGTGCCAGGCTCGGTGTGATTGTTCAGTGAAGCTGGTACCTATTGTATCTGATCTGCTTAATTTGAATTACAAATATACATTTTCGTTGTCCAATATAAAAGAAGAGGTTGGCGTCTCCTTATTAAACTTCCATAAAATAAGATAATCATTACAGGATGATATTTCAGACTTACACAATCTAGATTGTAACATGCTCCTGATATGGAATCTCATCATTTATAAAAACACTAAACACGCCTTCATGATGACATCAAACAATTAATTATATGCAACATATGTGTAATAAGTCAAAGAAGATAAATATAAGAATACAGCATTAACATTAATTTGACATTGCAATGGGGTCAAAAAATATACAGGAGATCATTAGGAAAATTTAAGCCTGAAGGTGACCTGGTATTTAATTTCATGATCCATATTGTATTATTCTTAGATAATAGTTTTCTCCAATCACCCCCTCACTTAGGACTATTGATTATGACAAATGTAAAAAAATGTAAATGATTCTAAACTGCCTTCATGTGATTCAGAAAGAATGTTTTGCCACACCAGAAATATCTAATTAATTGTCAGCAATATGCTCTGTGATTCTGATTTTTAATTTTCTGGTTGTGCATCCTATATACATTAAATCGCATTGTGTGCACACTACCGCAAACACAACACGTGTAGTGTCACAATTATTGAATTATATTATTTTAAACAATTATGAGTCTCGATTCTTAATAGAATTAGTCTTGGTGGTATACCGGCAAACAGAACATTTATTTCCACTACATTTGAAATATCCCATTTAGGACAAGCAGGTTTTTGCCATAGGTTTGTTTGTTCTCATAAAAGCTAGGAGAAAGAAAATAATGATTTTCCTTTTCTTGCAATTAAACCACAAATTTTAGCCAAAACTTCATCTTGGTTTATTACTGGTAAATATGTCTGTATTATCTGCTTTATAGAATCCTAGAAGTGATAATATGGCCCCAACAAAGTCCTAATCTCATCATCAAGTCTGTGTGGAATTACATGGAGAGACAGAAGGATATGCACTACATTACAACCATAGAAGGTCTGTGGTTAGTTCTTCAAGATGTTTGGAACGACCTCCCTGTTGAGTTTGGTCAAACACTGCATGTAAGTGTACCTAGAAGAATTGATACTTGTAGATTTATTTTTTGTTCACTCACTTTGCATTTTATTAATTGATAAAACTAAACTATTAACACTTCTACTTTCAAAAGCATTCTTACTTTGCAGCTTTTTTTAAGCCATTGAGCATTGAAATGCCGCATCGTGTTTATGGGAGAATAAATTTTGCTATATCACTGAGGCGCTGCCGTCTTTCCGTTTCATAACTATTCAACTCCTGTCATCAGGGAGAATGCATGACCATATATTAGAATTAACAGTAGAAGATGAAAAGAAAGTGGGGAACACTCTTAACTAAGTAATCTATGCATAGGAAACAGAAAAATACTTTGGATTGTAACAAACCCCAGTCTGTGTATGTTGTCACTGGCTTTGATTAAATACAGTGTGAGGTATTACAATATTGCAGGTAGATCAGTAAATGCAATGTCGGACTGGGGTGCCAAGGGCCCACCAGTAACATTGACCTTGATGGGCCCACTTTTCAACTGCATACAAATATTACACTACCCTCATTCATAAATTTACCTCTATCTCTATAAAATAATAAACTGGATAGTTTGGTTAATGAATGATGAGATGCTGCTTTTTTCTGTACAGAGTGAATCAAGTGAATTATGCCAAGTACTGCCCATACAGTGGGGTTAGATCTGCATAGGGGCCCACCGGGGGATTGCCCTGTTACCCTATGGGCCAGTCCGAGCCTGAGTATATGGCATTCTTTTCATTTTATAACAATGGCTCTTCTATTTAGTACAGTGCGGAATTACATGGTTAATAGGATGGATAAAAACAGCATTGATATCCAGAAAGAAACATGATAAGACAATCCTATTTACATATTGGTCAGCATGTCACTAGTCACTTTGCATAGATTTGTTACATTATAACTACTGTATTGAAGTAAAGCCCAAAGCAAAGAGAGCTGTAAGTAAGATGCCAAAAGTAATAACCGGCCTAGAATAACAAGCATTTGATATCACTAGGTAACAACTTCCCTACCTCTAATTTCATCCTGAAACCCTCATGTTCCTGGGAAATCTGTTCCAATCGTTTAGAGGCAGATTCCACGTGACTGCAGTATGTGCCATAAATAAGAAACCTGGCAGGAAAGACACAATCATGAAAACTGGGCATTTTTTGAGAGAATTAGTGATAAAGAAATATATTAGTTGAGTTGTTATGTTTCTTTTCTGGTGTTTTAAAGGGATTTTGTACATGACTATATCTGGAATTGTAGGCAGCTCAGTCCTATTTAATTAAAGAAGCACTCCCACTAACATTTTTAATCATTAAATGTGTGTAATATGTGTGTAATTTAATGTGTATTTGGTAATATATTCGCCAACCTCCTCTCATTCTGGTGTCCAGCGTCAGTCTTCTGCTCTTCTGAATGGCATCACTGCTCTACAGACTCCTCCGGGTCACGTGGAGAGCAGTGACATTTACAATGTAAGCCTATGGAGTATCCGAACGAGGCACCCAAGGCTTTCATTGTAAAAGAAACTTCCGGCTCACACATAGAGTGTAGAATGAGCTGACTGGTCTCATATAAGTGACGTCACAGAGAAGAGCTGAAGACCGACGCTGGACACCAGATCGGCAGTAGGTGAGTATGCTAATACATTCATACTACATTAAAGAATACTCGGGGGAAAAACAGGAATAAAATAAGAGCAAAAACTGGCCATTTTTGACCTGGTGACAGTCCCAAATAAAGTTCATGCTTCTGGATTATTTAAAAAAAAAACACTTTATAGAGGATTTCTACTCTAAATTATTATCTACCCATTGGATAGTTGATAATTGTTACATTGTTGTGGGCGTCATCATTGAGATCCCCACTGATCGCCAGAACAAGTGACTTGTGTCTCCCATGCTACATAGTAGCCCTTTGGATGCAAGACTGACACCCTGTTCTAAATGATTGGTGTTGGAGATATAAAACAGAAGCATAGCATTGCACTCAACTATTTTTGCAAATCCATAGATTTTGAATGAAACTGCAGGATGGGGTGCCAGGAAAGAGTGGAGAACACAAGTCTAATACATGGGATAGATAATAATTTATGCAGACTGGTTTACTCCCTCAGGTGGCAAAGAGCACGCTGGACTACATACTGTACATATATTCATATTGTGAAAAGAAAAAACCATAAAGCATCTTTAAACTTTCTGCTCAATACCTAGGATACCAGCCACCGCTGCTGTCTAGCATAATGCTTGTAAACACCACAATGAAGCCGGCCAGGATCACTGGAGCACGCTGGTAACTTCTGATCGTGGCCAGCTTCACTGCTCCTGTGCCTCTCTGATGCTGCAGTAACAAAGCTGCCTCATACAGCAGCATTACACAGACCGACCGACGGCACAATATGACCGCCGATAGGAGATTATTTGAGATCTGTAATAGATCGCTCAGTGCACATAGGTGCCATTTTTCTCAGCAGTGCGAGTCCTGTCTACACAGGACATGATGCGATTTTTTTTCTACAGACCGATTCTGCAGACAAAGACGCAGATCTGCACTGCCCCATAGTATAATATTGGTCTGAGTGCTATCTAATAAAACAGTAATAGAAACTACGGCTCAGATTCATCATAGTTGTTTCTCCACTTTTCTCAAATATTTTTTCGTATTTGCTCCTTGTTCTCTATGTGTTTTCAGTCCCTTTTTATATTGTCCTTTTTTAAATCTAATTTTTTATTTTTTTCCTCGACAACTTTGGTTCAGCAATTGCAACTTTTAACAAATGAGCATTTTTGGGGCACAATTCACTCCAGTTTCCCCTCTTCAGTAAGGTTTCTGAAGGAGATATAAATTTGGTGCATTTTTGCGACTTTTTAACGGATTTGCGACTTTTGGTGCTGAAAAAGAAAAGTGATTTGAATAAATTGCACATAAATTACCTATATGACCTATGAAAAAAAAGGAAAAGAAGGTCTTATGATGAATTGTCAGTATGTTCTCATTAGTGTGTGGTTTGTGAGTTATCTCCCTAACCAGAGTGCGTCCTCTCTATACTTATTTTTATCATACTTCTCCTTGTACTGAAGAAACACTTGATGCAAGTTCTGACTCGTCTTCAATGAGGTGAAGTTTTTCGTATCTAACAAAAAGTTTTCATGGAGTTTCCTCAGGTCCTGCAATAAAGGGGATATGGAGATAAGCAAAACGTCCAGGATACCAATAGCATGAACAGAACATGTAATAGGCACGGTTGGAGTTTAGTTCCAGTTTTGGGCCACTTGCAATCCTTACACACAGTAATCTCCAGTGATCTCAGGCAGGAAGGTAAGTATAAAACTTATTCCTTTATTTATTTTCGTTAAAAGAGCATGTTACAGGTAGTGGATGCCCCAGTGGATGGTAAAAAATCTGACGCGTTTCAACTCATAAGAGTTTAAATCCATGATTAACACACCAAAGGCAATATTTACTGCATTTAAAAAAAAGAAAAAAGAAAAGAAAACTTTGGTCCTAAACCCTCTCACACCAAAACGCTACAAAACCAAATGCATTGTATATGGTATGATTTAAAATTATATTTTAGACTTTAACAGAACATCTGGCTAACAAAAAAGTATAATAATCTAAATGCATGTTCCCACATAGTAGGTACACTGCAAATTTGTCATAGAGCTATGTATGTAAAATCTGCATCATGTTACAGTAACAGCATTGTGGATGAGCTTTTAGCACATAGACCTCAGTGTAAGTTACTTGTAACTTTTGACTCCCATGCAACCTGTATGTGATTTGGATTGGTTTTGTTCTATTGCCAAATAACAGCTTTAAAATAGTAGTGGAACAGCAATAACTTATGTTGTACAATCCGTGTGGCAGTGCAGCACCAGCCTTAAGTTCTACAGTACGGTCCATACATTTTGTTCTGAGATGAGTGAATCAAGTCGATACAAATCAAATTTGTGTAAAATTTCAGGAAATTTACTGCACCTGGCGAATTCAAACAATATGTAACTCATTTTGTACGAATCACACAAAAAAATACATACAGTACTGCCAATTTACTCAAAGCAGAAGACTGCATGAGCCAGAGAAGACTCACATGATCTCAGGTGTGGCCACTCAGACTTTCCCATAATGCTTTACAGCTATCATATCACGTGCTATAGCACAGCCAATCAGGAATGACTATCATAGCCTTTATACAAGCAGAGGCAGGGAATGCAGCAGCTGCTTTGTAGTAAATCTGAATGGTGAGAGGACACAGATCACAGGATAGTGAGAGGACACAGCTCAGTAATAGCAATAAGCAGAGAACACTTTAAACTTGACCATAATAAACAGTTAGTTGTTGACCAAACTTCCTCATACGCAGGAGCACGTCAATAGTGCGATCGGCAGTCTGAAATCAAACAAGCGTAATCGATATCTCTCCGGACTATCAGTCGGCTGACGCCCCATTCACATAAGATGTCGACCAAACTTGTTGATATCGGTGGGTTCAGCCGACATTTGTCTAATGTGTACGGAAGTCTTAAGACACTGAATAAACATTACAGAGCGTGTGTGATAGAACAGCAGTGAAAAGCAGTTACCATCCATTTACCCATTTCACTCATCTCTAGATTCCTTATAATAGGTACACTTGCTTTTGAATAACAATGCATATTATGTAGAGCTGATATTACAGGGTCAAATATTCCTATCCATAAATACTATACTATATATAGTCACCTCTATATTGATGAATATGTCACTCATTTTATCTCGAAGGAAATTCTGCAGGGGCTTCATAAAATACTGAAAAAGAGAAACCATCCAATCAACTTCACCAACATCCATCAGTGGATCATCGGAGATACAAGGTTCAGCTTTTATGCAGAAAATCTGTTTCACCTTTTCCACTGCTGCTACTTATATCAGTACCTGGCAGACGGATCCAAGCGTGTCTGTGTACTTTTCCTCTGTCTGGTACAACTCATGAAGGCAGCACCTTTTCATGTCATCGGAAGTCATTTTCTGTTTGTTATTTTAAGAGAAAAAGAGATATACCTTTGTAGAACAGAATACAGTAAGGAAGATTAATGCAAGACCATTCATATCTGGTTTCTGAGGATAAAACTGCTATATTTTGTAACTTTAGTTATGTATCCCCCACAGAATACCAGTCACCTAAGGGCTCGTTTACACCTAGCGTTTTTGATGCATTTTTGTATGCTTTTATTTGTGTGGAAAAAATAACAGCATTCTACTGTAACAGCAAAATGCAATTTCTAAAGTCTTATTTTTTCGCTTGCCTTTTTTGACCTGTGGTGCAGCATGTCAATTCTTTCAGTCTTTTATTGCAGTTTTTCCACATTGAGTTTAAATATAGCATAATACGATTAATATTACAATGGCTTAGCATTAAAAAAAACACATTAAGAAATTCATCATTAACTACATTAAAAAAATGCACCAAAAACACGCTCTGAGGTTTTCTGGCCATAGGCTGCATTTTTTGTTCAGGAAAAAAAGTGCAGAAAAAATTCTACATGTGAACATTACCTAACACTAGCTTTTATTGTTGTTTTATTGGGTTACTTTTATATATTTCATCACATATGTATCTCCACAGAATAGCGTCACCTAACACCAGCCTTTGTCATGATTTCTTGTGGCACATGCAGACACAGCTAGCTATGCTTTACCCCAACTTTTAGCGGTGTGGGTTGCTCATCACTCTTCATGAGTACTTCATATATTTCATTGCCTTCCTCTTCATCCAAGTCAACACAATCATAAAGGTCTTCATCTTCCTCTCCAGTGTCACTATTATAAATTATACCATTTGGAAATTATACATTTATTGAAATAGTTTTTACAGTGTAAAATGTGTAGTTATTCAGTTATTATTTTTGAGGAAAAAAACATGAGACACTAAATCAAACCGGTATATAATGCAAGTCTATTAAATAACCTACATACACAGCATCATTAGTTAAAAAAAATGTTCAAAAAACACATTATAGCACAAAGGGTCAGGGACAGGAAGTATAAAGTCCCCTCTAAATATATCGTTCAAAATATAAGGTGGAGTACTCCCATGACATGAAACTAAAAAAAAGCAAAGGATTTGAAAGTAACCAAAAACCACCAAACGGAAATTTATAATAAAACCACTCTTTATTAATAATAGGATTAAAAAAATCACCAATATAGATAGATATGCTGGTTTAAGGAGGAGAACAAATTGAACATAATAAATCCAGAGCAGAGACATATACGAAACAACATCAGAATAGAACACACTGTGTAAGGCAAATCCAATCTATATAGTAATAGATGTAGTGTGAAATAACAAAGATGATGCAATGGCATAGGTCAGAAAGTGACTAGTGCTATTAATTAACTGAAGTCCTGCTTATCCATGAGTGAGGGAGGATTAGAGGAGTCCACTACAACTGCCCAACGTGCGTTTTGCGTACTGCTCTCTCAAGGGAAAGGCACCTTTCCAATTTTTTCTCCTCCTTAAACCTGCATAACTATCTATATTGGTGATTCATTTTTTTTATCCTATTATTAATAAAGAGTGGTTTCATTATAAATTCTCGTTTGGTGGTTTTTGGTTACTCCAAATCCTTTCCATTTTTGTTAGTTTTATACACATCATCATGTAGCTAAACCGAAAATTGTCTTTCTTAGCCACAGCAATCAATAAGAGTTAAAGGGAATCTGTCATCAGGATCAACCCTCCTAAGTCGTCTATATGGACATGTAGATCATAGGAAGCTGAATAAAATGATACATTGATATTTGCAAGCCAATGTCTTATTTCCGAGAAATTCATGTTTCTCCTACAGTATATTTTTCATCTTTTACATTTTAAATACAAGCCTGGGCATATTCTCTCCGGTCTGACGCCCGGTCGCTTCAGACCTTCAAGGAAATTTTTTCAGTCTCTAGGTCTTAACTATGACGACCCCGACCGTGTCTCTCTGTCTAAGGGCTCATACCCACTTGCGAGAAATACGGACCAATGTTATTCAATAGATGACATCTCATTTGCGAGTTTTTTCTCAGTCGAAATCGGACTGAGAAAAAAATCGCAGCATGCTGCGTATTGATGCGATTCTCGGACAAGACTCGCCAATACAAGTCAATGGGTGCGAGAAAAAAATCGCACCGGTGTCCTTTGAAAAGCCGGCAATTCAGGTCCAGCTACTGTAAATTCACACTGACAGTTCACAAAACATTAGATAAATACACATAGAATACACACACATATATATATATATAT
>VIAB01003065.1:145388-160867 GCA_009801035.1 Oophaga pumilio
TTATACACGGGTCGGCTTATACATGAGTATATACGGTAATCCTTATTCAAAAAATAAAACACAACACCCTATTAACGTCATGATTTGAAGAAACTGCAATGCCCACTCACTGTTTCGGGTCTTGTCATTGAATGAAGCGTGGTTAGGGTCTGTTTTCCTCTTGTATGTTTTTGTAACTCTATCCACATCTGGTTGCTTCTGAGTCATTTCCTCCATGAACACCTTCATAAAGAATAAAAAGAAGGCTTGTCAAATGTCATTCTCACCCATATGAACATTGTCCTTCTATACAATATGAAGAATAGTAAGATTTCTGGTTGGTATATGTGGAAATACGCAAGCTTGTGGTCACATTTTGTTACATTAGCCATGCATTCATTTACTACAGACACAATTCTTATAATTGGATTCCAGTAATAACTGCTTTGTGCTAATAAAATAACTAGATCTGGCCCAGTTGTCTGGTGAGGTAACTAATCAGTAAGATCTTAGCATATAGTGATAAAAATGTATATAATATACCCCATTATAATAGGGTAAACCATTTTTTTTTTACTGGGGCAATGGGAACTTTTTTTTAAGGGGAAACTGTTAGCAAGTTTTTGCTACCTCATCTGAGAGCAGCCTGATTTGGGCAAATAGAAGCTGAATCCAACGATGTATCATTTAGATTACTGAGTGCAGCCGTTCTGACACAATCAGAGCTTTAAGATTCAGAATGAAGCAGAGTTGAGAAAGCTAACCCGCCCACACCAGGCTCTCTGTGTACAAAGTCTATACACAGTGAGCTGCTTATCATAGAAGCGGGGGTGGCCAGACTAGTATAGTGCACCAATGTTAATCTCTTAGTGATAAATCCTTCAGTTAGTAAACAGCAGCACTTTGACACGTAACACATCCATTAATTCTGTGTTTCAGCCTCTATCTCCTGCTGTCTTCAGATTACATAGCAAAAACCTGCTGACATATTCCCTTTAAAGAGCCCTTGATAGGTGACTTAAGCCCCCGTCACACTAAGCGAGATCGCTAGCGACGACCTGCGTGCTGCTGGGTATCGCTGATCGTCGTCGAATGGCCTGGACCATTTTTTCATCGTTGGTCTCCCGCTGGCAAGCGCGCATCGCTGCGTGTGACAGCGGGAGACCAACGATCAGCGAGCTCCCAGCACGTACAGTAGAAGCTGGTATCTAGGGTACACATCGGGTAACTAAGAGCGGTGCAGCGCTTAGTTACCCGATGTGTACACTGGATACCAGCTCCCAGCGCGTACAGCAGAAGCTGGGAGACGGTATCTAGGGTACACATCGGGTAACTAAGCGCGGCGCAGTGCTTAGTTACCCGATGTGTACACTGGATACCAGCGTGCTCGCTGGTGAGTCTGCCCATGTGACAGCTCACCAGCGATCAGCTAACGATGTCCCAGCAATCCCATCCACGTCGGATCATTGGTGGGATCGCTAGGACATTAAAGAGTGTGAAGGGGTCTTTACTATAATTCAGATTGCTGTCTTGATATCAAGCCATTAGCCTAATCTGAATGATAAAATACTTCTTTAAAAGGGTTGTCAGGCCTTGGTGCGGAGAGCGGTGACCACATGACCGCAAGTATGTGATTTGCATATATGTGATCATGTGCCGACTAGACATGTCTGGCTTCACTGAATACAAGTGGATTGAGTGAGATGGGAGACGTCTATTTGGAATGTGGCTGGAACTATACAAGTCACACACTTGCATTCACATGACCTACCGCTCCCAGCATTGTATATTCCTCACAGCATGTAGTGTACGCACGGTAAGGATTCACAAGTCTATAATCACAGAGCGTTTCTGCAGACTTGTACTCCAAAGCAACTCCCCCTTTTAACAGTACAAGTGACCCAATACTAGATATACAAACAGTGCATATCTTACCTGATGTTCAGAGATAAGAGCTTTGACTTGATCGATGTTTTGAGGCATTGGGTCCTGATCCCTTTGGATGAGTGTGGTTTCTGCCCATTGGATCCAGTTAAACAACTCATCCAGTAGGTCAGAATTGGCAAGGAGATCAGCGAGAGCTGCTTGTAGCCTTTGTTGGTGTTGATTTCCCCAAGTCAAAACCTTAAAAGAAGAAACATTTCATTGTCTCAAGGGTTTAATAGCTGTTTAAAAACCAAATAAATTAATTTAATTTTCAAAAAATCACCCATGCTCAGTTCATAGCTGTTCATATCTAGCGAAACACAGTAGAATATTTGCTATCTGTACACCGCTTTTAGTAAAGTTTACACTGTGGACTAGGACTATACCTCTTCGAATCGTGCCCGGATAATAGTGATCCAGTGCTTGACCGTGGTGATACAGTCTGGATGACATACAGTTAGAATCCTTTCGCCCATACTGACTGCGGTGTTCACATCCACCTGTTTCTCTTCTACTTTATTCATGAAATCCTAGAGAAGTTAAAGAGAACATTTGCTTAATAAGCAGCCAAATGCAGAATGTACAATGAAAGTGGTAAAAATATTAGATGATGCAAGTATTAATATCAGCACTATCATCCCACCTTGTGAACATTAATGAGTGACTGCAAAGCCTCTGCATCATCAGGAAGAGCCCCCCGAAAACGCAAAGTCTGTTCTGCCTCGGACAGCCACTCCAGGAGCATGTGGACGGTACTACGGAACTCTTCAGCCTAAATGACACAAAATACAATTTAGTGCATTTTACTAGGGAAATTCAGTGTTCCAAGTTAAAGTAGATTTTCTGTAAAAAAAATGTTATGCCCTTATTTGTGTTATTCACCTGTTTCAGAGCTTGCTCCAGACGGGTCTGTTTAGACACAGACAGCTTGCAGACAGTATCCCAACGTGTGCTAAGTTCCTGGAGTTGAACCTTTACCCAGGTAGTATCCTCTCTACTACTATCCAGAAGTTCCCTGGCAGAACGCTTTAGGGCTTGAACACTGCTAGTTCTCTTTCCAAGCTCTTTCTGGAAAACCTAAATAAAATAAAACAATTATAATAATAATAATAAAAAAAAAATAAGCACACAAAAGATAAAAGGTGCAAATTATGCAATATATTAAGAGTAAAGACACTTAAACGTACTTTATGGGCATCCATCAAGTTCATTACAAGGTCCAAATCTCCATGCACGGGCTGATCTTCTGCCAACTGAGGTTCTACCTTGTATAACCAGTCAACCAGCGCCTGTAAAGCGTCCATGAACTGGCCAGAGAACAGCAAAGCTTCCTCCAGTTTATGTTGTCTGTAAAGAAAAATCCAACACAATATTTTCAAGCAAGAAAATATGTTATGAAAGAGAAATTGTCTTGTATCCACCCATGAACAACATTTTGCATCACGTGTGTCTGTCAATGGATTGTTTCTGCTATTGCAAGCAAATTACATTTTAAGTGACCAGACACATCCCATGGACATAAAGTGATGTTTCTGAAAAAAGCACACCCTCGTTATTAATCCTGGACAATGGATTCAGTCCTGGCACATAATGGAAATGCAAGCGGTGAGAATGAAATTCATACTGCTTAAAGTGATTCCAGGCACACCAATTTTCTAAGCACAATAATAGAAAAAGTTGATAATTGAGTTGTTGAAGTCTTTGCTTCATTTTCGGACACATTTCATATGTGCTAGAAAAAGCGCTGCAGGAGCTCCATAAATATAGCAGTTCATGTGAACATTACATTTTTCAATGCGTTTACACCAGATGCTCCAGCCATCACATCCAAAGCAGTAATGAACTAAATTTACAGCTAATCAATAAGTCTTAAAACTAAAACAATTACCTTTCAACAGACTTCCCACACACTGTGTCCCATTTATCCCTCACTTCTCCAAGAAGATGGTCTAGCTTTTGTACATCATCACTTAGTGCAGCCTTTTCCTTTAATGCACGTCCTGTCCTGACAGTCGTGTCATAAACAGGCTGTTTACTTCCTAAAGTTTTCTGGAATTCCTATTGTAAGAAAAATATGTTTCAGGTTTTCATGCAAAGAAAGATCCAGAACTTTCAATATAGCAGAAGCAAAAGGCAGACACACAATTCCCTATAACAACAGCTGTATAACTCTCGCAGAGAAGTGATTAACGGATCATACACAATCTAACCTTGTGCTTAGAAAGCTGTAGTTTAATCTTGTCTGGATCGTTCGAGATTTCTAATTCAGAATCCAAATGATTCTCAGCTTCTTCCAACCAGTCAACCAATTTCTTCCAGGCTTCATGGAACTATAAAACAAAACAGAGAAATCCCCTATTTTCAGTAAGGTAGACATAAAAGTCTTCTATTTCTAACCTTTAACACGTGTTACTGTAAACACAATTTATAAAGGAAAGCGATAAAACAAGTGCTGCGGTTAATGTACCGTAATAATGTAAGAGAGGTGGGTGTGCTGTGCGGCTGGTTGGTATGAAATAAAAGATGTCCATGGTATAGTGAAATAATAGTGATTTTATTCTCAATGCGTTTCAAAGTATCCATAACTTCATCACTTCTGTGTTTTCTCCCGATAAAGGCATTATAGATACTTTGAAACGCATTGAGAATAAAACGGCTATTATTGGAACTCCCAACCTGCGATTAAGCTGGATTTATATCTTGAGCCTATAAAGTGTTGTGCTTTCTCACAATACCAGGTGGGCACTGTCGCATCACCATATAATGCTCTACTCTGGATAACGACCCATTGCGCTTTTTTTTTGTCCCCTAAGCTTTCTCTCAACACTACTGTCAGTGTAGTATAGTGACAGTGTGTCAACTGTCTTTTCCAATATCTAGCACCGTTCTGCTCCTCGTTTGAGTCATGTGACGGTAATCCCGACCAGTAAGATCATACTGCGCTGTGACCCGGTAGTGGCTTTTACAATGCAAGCTTATGGAGCATCAGAACAAGGCTCCATGGACTTACATAGTAAAAGAGATTTCTGGCTCCCACATAGAGTGATCCGGAGACTTGGAATAGCCATCAAGAGATTCAGAAGAGAAACAGAACAGCACTAGACCCCGGAGAAGACAGTGAGTACATTAACATACTGACACTACACTACCATTTACACAGGTTTTAGACATAAGCAAAATTAATAAGCGTACTTGTTTAAATGAAGGCTGTACTGGAGTACCACAATTGTTTCTCAATGTCCTAGTGCTTTATACACACCTGCTTTGCTCTCTTCCGTGCATCATCCAGGGATCGCCCTCTCTCCACAGATCTCTGGACCACCTTTTCCCATCTAGACTGGACACTAAGTAGGAGATTCTTGATCAGGACAACATCCTGCTTCTGGCTGAGAAACTTTAATTGGTTACCGGTTTTGTCCAAATCAATAATTTGTTCCCGATGTACATTAACCTCATTTACGAAAACCTATGACAAAAAAAAATTGAATTGTAATCATTTGAAAGCAATGTTAGTTATGGCAAAAAGAAAAACAATCAATGAATGGTATTTTTCCAAGCAAATAACCTTATGTTCGTCAATCTGGAAAAGAACAGTGTCCAGGATGAGACTAGGAGGGGGCGCAATGTTCAGGCTCTGCTCAGCTTGTGTCAACCAGTTGATGAAGTCTTGCAATGAATTCTGGAAGTCTGTGGCTAGGCTGAGTGCTTCTTCCAATTTTGCCTGTTGACATACACAATTCCCAATTAGATGTAATAATAGGGATAAAGCATTAGAAAGAGATTAATTAAGAGATTAGTCCAAAGATCGACGTGTCCAATTTGCCCCATGAAAACTTACCTTCCTCTCATCTACTTTATTGTTAATGTTCTGCCATTTTCTCTTCAGAAGTGCAACATTCTGCTCAGTGACGGAGCCTGCAGAATCATCCCGGCTTAGAAGCATTAGCTGCCCCTTGTCCAGAAGCTGTTTATACAGTTCTTCATTTGCTTGCACTTCAGCATACAATTCCTTCAAAGATAAGGGGATAGTGATGGTGTTGAGGTCTTTGCTTACTTTTTAGGAAAGCACATAAACATTCTGGCTTGGACTGGCCAAAAGGATAATCCTCCGGTAGGCCCCTGTGCAGGAGTGGGTCACCACACTCTTATATGAGCATTATTTAGAATACACTTGAATCACTATGTACAGACAAAGGCAGCAAACTATGTAACAGTCTACCAAGTTCATTATTATATTATTTTTTAACTGAGGAGAATGTCACATTTGCATGTAGTTGAAAAGTGGAGTTCAATTTCTCCAGCCATACCTTTGCCTAGCTAAACCAGCTACGTTGGTGACCACAGAAAAATATCTTACCATATGAGCCTGCAGCTGTTCCCGGGCTGTTTCTGGCAACCCACCAGTGGGTTTGGCAGCTGTAAGTTGGCTTTCTAGTCTGCTCTGCCACTGGATGAAATCTTCAATCTCTCCAGTGAACCCCTGAGCCTATAAGGTAAACCAGAATAGGCAACACTTAGATAATACAATACAGACAGTGAGCAACCTGCATGGTCAGTTGTTTCGGGTAGGTTCACATGCGCGTATAAAAAATTGTTTAGAGTTGCATCCAGAAAAGTGGGATGATTTTTTTCTTCTTACTTGTCAGGCGTGTGAACTCCGTACACAGATTTTTTTTTTACATCAGTAGCTATTAATCATTTACAGTTTTCTATGTAGCCAAAAAAATAGGATGCTATACAGAGGCTCGGTATAGCATCTGATTTTTTTTTCTGTGCATCCAAAAACTTGAATGGGTGCCTCTCATTTGAATTACGGGAAAAACAGGGATTTTTGTGTGTACTCACCGTAAAATCCTTTTCTCCGAGCCAATCATTGGGGGACACAGGACCATGGGTGTTATGCTGCTGCCACTAGGAGGACACTAAGCAGATACATAAAAAAGATAACTCCTCCTCTTGCAGTATACACCCTCAGCTGGCTCTATTCTGAACCTTTTCGGTGCCAAAGCAGTAGGAGCTCACAAACGTAAGTGCAATATGTCAAAACCAACAATAACTACAAGCCAACGGGCTAACAGGGCGGGTGCTGTGTCCCCCAATGATTGGCTCGGAGAAAAGGATTTTACGGTGAGTACACACAAAAATCCCTGTTTCTCCATCGCCTCATTGGGGGACACCGGACCATGGGAGGTCCTAAAGCAGTCCCTGGGTGGGAAAACCATCACAACAAGTGAAACCTCACGCATCCAATGCTTAAAAGATTAGTGAATAGAAGGATGCCTACAGATGCGAAACTGCCGATTGCAGAATCTGTCTGCCAAGGGCCGCATCTGAAGAGGCTAGAGAATGAATGTTGTAATGCTTAGCAAACGTGTGAAGATTGGACCAAGTCACAGCCCTGCACACCTGCTGAGCGGAAGCCTAGTGCCGAATGGCCCAGGAGGCCCCCACTGACCGAATGGAGTGAGCCTTAATCCCCGCCGGGATAGGCTGACCTTTAACACGGTAAGCTTCTTGAATCGCTGAACGAATTTTCTGGCAATCGTGGCCTTAGAAGCAGGCAGACCTTTCCTGTGTCCCTCAGGAAGCACAAACAGGGCAACCGATTTGCGGAACGACGCTGTTCTGGAAATGTACTTTCTGAGAGCCCTAACCAAGTCCAAAGTGTGAAGAGCTTTCTCAGTACGATGGACCGGGGCCGGACAGAAAGAGGGCAGAACTATGTCTTCGTTCAGATGAAAGGCCGAGACGACTTTAGGCAAAAAGGACGGAGATGTCCTGAGCACCACCTTGTCCTGGTGGAAGATCAAAAACGGAGGTTTGAAAGACAAAGCCGCCAGCTCCGAGACCCGTCTGATGGACGATATTGCCACAAGAAAGGCAACTTTCCACGAAAGAAGAGAGAGAAAAACATCTAGTATGGGCTCGAAGGGAATCTCTTGTTAGGCACTGAGGACCAAATTAAGGTCCCAAGGTTCCGAGGGCATCTTGTATGGAGGAACAAGATGCGACACTCCTTGCATGAAGGTCTTAACTTGCGGCTTTAAAGCTATCCTTCCTTGGAAAAGGACGGATAGAGCTGAAATTTGGCCTTTGAGAGAGGCCACCGCTAGGCCTGAGTCTAATCCTGCCTGAAGGAACTCCAAAATGGAGATGGTGGAGAACACCAACGGAGACCGACCCTTTTCTTTACACCATAAGAAAATTATTTCCAAATACGATGATAAACTTGCATGGAAACGGGTTTCATAGCGTTGATCATGGTAGAGACCACTCGCCGCGAGAATCCGGCCTGAGCTAGGATCCAGGATTCAATGGTCAGGCCGTTAAACTCAGCACTGTCGAGTTCTGGTGGTAAATGAGTCCCTGGGAGAGGAGGTCTGGACGATTCGGTAACCGCCAAGGGAACTCGGCGACTAGATGTACTAGCTCCGCATACCACGCTCGGTGTGGCCAGTCTGGAGCGACGAGGATTACTGGAATGCCCTCCGCTTTGATTTTTCGGATGACCTGAGGGATCAGCGGAAGTTGAGGAAAGATGTAGGGAAGACGGAATTGGCTCCATGGCAGTACTAGCGCATCCGAGCCAATGGCTAATGGGTCGCGCGACCGGGCTACAAATGCTGGAACCTTGGCGTTCGTTCTGGAGGCCATGAGGTTCACATCCGGAGTGCCCCAAAGCTGGCAAATCTGAAGGAAGACTTACGGATGAAGAGAATACTCTCCCGAGGCTATGCCCTAGCGACTGAGAAATTCTCTACTCTCGGAATGTGAACTGCAGAGATGAGTCAGTGGTTGGTCTCGGCCCATTGCAGGATGTGCGTCACTTCAAGCATCGCTCTTCTGCTTCGTGTGCCTCCCTGGTGATTGATGTATGCCACGGCCGTGGCATTGTCTGATTGGATCCGGATCAGACGTCCTGCTAAGAGGTGATGGAAATGATGAAGAGCTAGCCATATCGCACGGATCTCGAGGATATTGATTGGGAGGTTGGCTTCCTGAGTAGCCCAACGTCCCTGAGTCGTGTGGTGACGAAAGATCGCTCCCTATCCGAGGAGACTGGTGTCGGTGGTCAATACTAGCCAGTGTACGGGGAGAAAGGACCTTCCCTGATCCAGCAACGACGTTACCATCCACCACTTGAGAGACTGTCTGATCCTGGCTGTCAGACGAAAGCGGTGACCCAGGGAGGCTGGATTCTTGTCCCAGGCTGAGATCAACGCCTGCTGGAGGGGACGGAGGTGAAATTGGGCAAACGGCACTGCCTCGATGGATGCTACCATCTTTCCCAGGACCTGCATGGCGAACCGCAGGGAGTGAGACCTGGAAAGAATTAGCAACTGGACTCCCTGGGATACAGAGGATATCTTTTCCGGAGGGAGAATTACCAACCCTCGGGAAGTGTTCAGGATCATCCCCAAAAAGGGAATTTGTTGGGATGGGATTGGGGAGGATTTTTCTAGGCTCACTAGCCACCCTAGGCGAGACAGAGTGTCAATGGCGACACTGACACTCTCTGCACAAGCCCGATGGGACGTGCCCTTGACGAGAAGATCGTCCAGGTAGGGTAGAATCACCACGCCCCAAGAGTGTAAGATGGAAATGACAGCCGCCATGACTTTTGTGAACACTCTGGCAAGCCTGAAGGGCAGAGCAGTGAATTGAAATGTTCGTCTCCGATTGCAAAGCGTAGAAATCTTTGGTGACTTAGGAAGATCGGAATGCGGAGATATGAGTCTTTCATGTCGATGGACGCAAGGTATTCCCCTTTTTGCAGAGAGGCGATGACTGAGCGGAGGGATTCCATTCTGAAGTGGCATACTCTGACAAACTTGTTCAACAGCTTTAGATCTAAGATGGTGCGCATAGTTCTGTCCTTTTTTGGGACCACAAACAGATTTGAGCAAAAACCTTTGAACCTTTCCGTGGGAGGAACTGGAACGATGACTGCGCTTTTGCGGAGGGCCTGTATGGCCTGATGAAAAGGGGCTGCAAGCGCCCTTGTCTTTGGAAGACGAGACTGGAAGAACCACGTTGGCGGTGGGGACTGGAATTCGATTTTGTATCCGAAAGACACGAGGTCTCTGACCCATTGGTCGTGGACGACCGCGAGCCAGACTTGACGAAACAAGAGCAGACGGCCGCCTACCCTGTCCGTGTCCTCCGGACACAGCAAAGAGTCATTGGGAAGAGAACTTGCGGGACGGGGTGCTCTTGGGTCTGGACCGGGGAGATCTGTTTCTCCAAGAGTTAGAGGGTTTGAATGAGGGATGTGAACCTCTGTCCCTGCGTGGGGGATGGGCCGATCAAGCGGAAGCGGCTGAGGAAGACCAGCTTGTGGTACCGCGAAAAGGCCGGGAGCGAACCTGGGATTGGTTCCGAAAGGGCAGAGTAGGTCTGCGCTGAGGGAGAAATTTGCTTTTCCCTCCAGTAGCATCACAGATAATCTGATCTAGTTTCTCTCCAAACAAACGCCAGCTTTGATATGGCAGGGAAGTCAAAGATTTCTTTGAAGCGGAGTCTGCCCGCCATTCTCGGAGCTAAAAGGGCTCTTCTGATGGTAAAAGCGTTTGCAGCTGCCTGTGCAGCGCAATTAGCCGCATCTAGGGAGGCATGAACAACGTAATCCCCGGCCCGGGCGATGTGATAGGCGAGGCAGGTCACCTCTGAAGGTAGGCTATTGTCTCGAGTGATATCCGTTATGGCTTCTGCCAAGGCTACTATAACTCTGGCCACCCAAGTGGTGGCAAAGGAGGGGGAAAAGTGTTGCCCCGGAAGCCTCGAAGACTGACCTAGCGAGGTTGTCAATCTGGCGATCGGTGGGATTTTGATGGAAGATCCATCAGACAGAGACAGGAGAGTTTTAGAAGCGAGCCTCAATATGGGAGGATCAACAGCAGGGGACTCAGTCCACTCTTTGCTTAGAGTAGATGCAAAGGGATACCGTGTTTCTAGCGGCTTTTGGCCTGTAAATCGCTTATCCGGGCGTCTTCTATGTCTCTGCATGATGTCTGTAAACTCGGGATGGTTAGCAAAAACCCTGTGAGGGCGTTTTGCTCTTTTGAAAGACACGGGGTGGTCCAGATTAGAATCAGGTTCTTCATCTACTTTGAGGGCCTGATTAACTGCCTCGATGAGAGAGTCTATAGAATCCTGGAACTCAGTGGAGTCCGGGTCTGCGGATACATCTGACTCGTATTCCGAGTCGTGTTCACTGTGGGCCCCTGGTGAGGGGGAACGAGACACAGAGTAAGTGGATGCAGAGGCATCTGAGCTCCGTGGAGACAGGTCACGGGTACGTTTCCTAGAAGAATGTGCGTTATGCGACGTCTGGGCCCTGTCCGAGGAAGACTCTTGTGGCTGACGTAGGGCCCTCTATAGAAGGTACAGAGATGCCCTGGCTTGAGGAGGAATCACGAAAGGACTCTAAAGCCTTAGTAACAGAATCCATGGACTGGGCCAAGGAGTTAGCTCACTCCGGGGGGCTGGCACCACTGAGCGCAACAGTAGCGGGGGGCTCCTGAGAGCCTGAGGCTTCACAGGCTGTGCAAAGAGGGTTAGGGTGTCTCCGAGGTAGAGAGACGTTGCATGCGGTACATGAGGCATAGATCACTGTGTGTCTTTTCTGCCTTCTTAGTAGCTTTTGAGTGAGACATATTGCAGAAGTCTGTTGAGAGAAACTTAGTAAGTGGTTACAGTGAGACTGCAGCGGAGGGGTTAAGTGCAGACAATGGGTTAAGCAGCTTCTGCTAGCTTACCCAGGTCCTGTGTCTGTGCCCCCAGATGAATGGCTTGTGCTGCTGGAGCCCGAAGTCAGAGGCGCAGGAAATGGCGTTTCCCCCTTCTCCCGAGTATGGAGCGCGCCAGGAAGTGAAGCCCAAGAAGAAAACTGGCGCTTCTCGTGAGCGGTGAGAAGCGCCAGGGAGAAGGAGAGGGCGGAATAAAGGCGGGGAGGGGGAAGTGGAGGGAGGCGACGAGTGTACAGCCTCTTCCTGTACCCAGCGCTGGCTATGGAATGCCGGCTTGAAAGGGGGCGGAGCCAGGCGGGCTTAGGCCTAGCCAGAAGCCAGAGGCTAAAGTAGAGGCCGCGGACACGGTGACGGCCGCGACGACGATCGCTGCAACTGAGAAGGAGGAGGTCGCGGGCCGCGACTGTGTCTATTGCCGGCCCGCGGCCGAGGAGACGGCCGCAGTGAGGGGAACGGCCGCGGAGATTAGGGCAGAATGCCCTGTCCTGGCAACCGCGGCGACGCACAGGAGTCAGGCGTCTACACAAACACAGAACCCCGGGGAGGGAGGAAAAGAGCGCTCTCTCCCCCGCTGCTGTACTCACACTGGCTTCTCTGGGATGTTGCAGAGTCGGGAGTGCTGCATGGCCACAAAATACAGATTTTTGCGTTACTCACTGTAAAATCCTTTTCTCCGAGACGCTCATTGGGGGACACAGGACTGTGGGGTGTATGATACTGCCACTAGGAGGCTGACACTAAGTAGATATAAAAAAGGTTAGCTCCTCCGCCATATACACCCTGACACTGGCCGCAGACGAACCCAGTTTGGTGCAAAAAGCAGTAGAAGGACAAAAGGTAAATCCGCGTTAACACAGGTGCAATATAACCACAATTAAAGCCACCGAAATAGAAAAAAAATACAATTAAATCAAAAACGAAGCCATCTGGCTATCAGGGTGGGTGCTGTGTCCCCCAATGAGCGTCTCGGAGAAAAGGATTTTACTGTAACACAAAAATCCCTATTTCTCCTTCGTCTCATTGGGGGACACAGGACTGTGAGACGTCCCAAAGCAGTCCCTTGGGTGGGAAACCGACTCCACAGTATAAGCCGCAACCAGGCATTGCCTATAGGTGCGCTACCGCTGCCTAAAGAATCCTTCTACCCAGACTTGCATCCGCTGAAGCCTGAGTATGGATATTATAATGCTTAGAAAAAGTATGTAGACTGGACCAGGTTGCCGCCTTACAAACCTGTTCCGCCGAAGCCTGAGGCCGAAGAGCCCAGGAGGCACCCACCGCTCTCGTGCAGTGAGCCCTGATTCCTGCCGGAACAACCGTGCCTCTGATGCGGTAGGCCTCCTGAATGGTTAACCGTATCCATCGGGCCAAAGTTGATCTTGAGGCAGCGAGTCCCTTCCTGCGACCCTTGGGGAGGATGAACAGCGTGCCCGCCTGCCGTCCGAGATACATAACTCCTGAGTGCTCTCACCATATCCAGCGTATGGAGAGCTTTCTCCACCCGGTGCGTCGGCGCTGGGCAAAATGAGGGCAAAACAATGTCCTCATTAATATGGAATGAGGACACGACTTTTGGCAAAAAAGGTGGTGTTGGCCTGAGCTCCACCTTATCGTGATGAAAAAGTAAGTACGGAGCTCGGCAAGATAGTGCCGCCAGCTCCGAGACCCGCCTTATGGATGTTATGGCTACCAGAAACACAACCTTCCAAGAAAGGTATGTCAAAGAAACCTCATGAAGAGGCTCAAATGGAGATTCCTGCAGCACTCCCAGAACCAGGTTGAGATCCCAGACCTCTAAGGGAGCCCTATAGGGGGGTACTACATGGACAACCCCCTGAATAAAGGTTTTTACTTGTAAATTGGTGGCAATTCTACGCTGAAAAAGGACAGACAATATATCTGATATCTGTCTTCTAAGAGTACTGGGCGCTAGGCCTGAATCTAGGCCAGCCTGGAGACAAGCCAGAATGTTGGGAATCGAAAACTGAAGCGGGGAATAACCGTGTTCCCTGCACCATGTAAAGAAGACTTTCCAAGTATGGTGGTAGATACGTGCCGAGGCGGGTTTTCGGGCGCTAGCCATTGTGGCAGCGACTTTCTGGGAGAATCCGGCCCTGGTCAGGATCCAAGATTCAACGGCCAGGCCGTCAAACACAGAACCCCGGAGTTCTGGTGGTAAACTGGGCCCTGGGAGAGAAGGTCCGCGCGTTCTGGCAGACGCCAGGGTGCCTCGGCGAGCAGCTGTACTAGATCTGCATACCACGAGCGACGAGGCCAACCTGGAGCGACTAATATCGCTGAGACTCCCTCTGTCTTGATCTTTCTGATCACCTTTGGGAGCAGAGCTAACGAAGGAAACAAGTACGGGAGGTGAAACTGATTCCACGGTAGAACTAGGGTGTCCACCGCGATTGCCTGTGGATCCCGGTATCGGGAGACGAAGTTGGGTACCTTGGCGTTTATTCTGGAGGCCATCAGGTCCACGTCCGGAGTTCCCTAGCGTAGGCAAATCTGCTGAAAAATGTCGGGATGGAGCGACCATTCCCCGGACGCTAGACCCTGACGGCTGAGGAAGTCCGCCGCCCAATTCTCCTCATCCGGAATGTGGACTGCCGATATCACAGAGTGATTTTTCTCTGCCCAGCCAAGAATATGTTTTACCTCGTGCATGGCTGCCCTGCTGCGGGTACCCCCCTGATGATTTATGTATGCAACGGCCGTGGCGTTGTCCGACTGTATCCGGACAGGGCGGCCAGCCAGATGGTGATGAAAATGCCTCAGAGCCAGACGAACAGCCCGAATCTCTAGTATGTTGATCGGGAGGGTTGATTCCTGCAGAGACCAAGATCCCTGGGCCGTGTAGTGGCGAAACACTGCTCCCCATCCGAGAGGGCTGGTGTCCGTTGTGACTATCAGCCAATGGACTGGGGGAAAACATTCCCCTGCTGAAGAGAGGAGCACACTGTCCACCATGAAAGTGTCTGTCTGACCCGAGCGGACAGACGTCACCAGAGGTTGAGAGAGCAAGGGTTCCTGTCCCAAGCTGCCAAGAGGGCATGCTGAAGGGGGCGAAGATGAAACTGTGCAAAAGGAATGGCCTCGATTGCTGCCACCATCCTCCCTAAGACCTTCATACAAAACCGGATGGTGTGAGGAACCGGTTGGCGAAGGACCCGTACCTCCTGACGGAGAACTAGGG
Source organism: Oophaga pumilio (assembly GCA_009801035.1). NCBI lineage: Eukaryota > Metazoa > Chordata > Amphibia > Anura > Dendrobatidae > Oophaga > Oophaga pumilio. Next base: position 160,242 of record VIAB01003065.1, read on the forward strand.
CCTTGTCCCGAGGGAGGATTGTCAACCCTCGAGCGGTGTCGAAGATCATCCCCAAAAAGGTGATCTTCCGAGATGGCACATGAGATGATTTTTTCAAATTCACCAGCCACCCCAGGCGAACCAGAGTGTCTAGCGTGATGCTGACACTTTCTTCGCAGGCCTGAAAAGACGGACCTTTGACGAGGTCGTCTAAATATGGCAAGATGACTATCCCCCTGGAGTGCAGAATGGACACAAAGACAGCCATGACATTTGTGAATACCCTGGGAGCTGTGGCTAGCCCGAAGGGCAAGGCTGCAAACTGAAAGTGACGGTTGCTGATGGCAAACCGTAGAAACCTTTGATGAGAGGGGAATATGGGGATGTGAAGATAGGCATCCTGGATGTCTAATGACGCCAGAAATCCCCCCTTTTCCATGGCTGCAATGACCGAGCAGAGAGACTCCATTCGGAAATGCAGAACTCTGACAAACCTGTTCAGACGCTGTAGGTCCAGAATGGGCCTTACAGCGCTGTCCTTCTTGGGTACTATGAACAAGTTGGAATAGGACACTCGACCTCTGGTACCGGGACAATAACCCTGCTGCGCTGAAGTGATTCGACAGCCTTGAATAAGGCGCGAACCC
>VIAB01003066.1:25672-41938 GCA_009801035.1 Oophaga pumilio
TTTTTTGTGCCAAGACCTGATTCTATAGAATAGGACTTTTTTTTCAATGCTAAACTTTATCAGCATGAACAAGAGACAAATCTAGAATGCCAAAACCGCAGAAAAAAACACAGCAAAAAAAACAAACAAGGAAAACATGTTTTTATCTGCAGCTTCTTTCCTGCAGGAAAAAAAAACGCTGAAAACAAAATCCTAGTGTGAACTTACCCTTAAGATCCTGCTCTTTATAAAACGCTCTGCAACCTATATCTCAACCACGACTGAGTCTGGTGGGGCAGGGGGGCCGCAGTGCTGCAGACCCAGTTGCAGAGCAGTGGCAGCACTGTCTTCAGACTTGCATGTACAGGGCTTGAGTCCATGGTTATCGCATGCAGAAGGTGTGCGCTGGACCGCAGCACTTCGGACAGCACCAGCGGCTGTATTACTTAAACTATGGCTGCACGATCCACCTCTGCCTGGTGCTTGTGGAGGAGGCAGAGAGCAGGCAAGGGTGAATTGGGCTTTTAGGGGGTCAGTTTCATAACTTGCTGTAGGACCGGTGGGAAACGAGATACGTCCCTGATAACAGCACAAGATAACAGAGCGTAAAATGCTTCCTATATTGTGCAATGTCCCCTCTATAGGAATGAATACACTTACTGTTCCTGTGGGGTCCCTTTAATGCATTTCCATGGTTCATTCACTTGGATGTATTGGTTTCCATGACGGGAAATGTTCAGAATGCATCTCAGGGCATCTCGAATGCTGAAAGGATAGGACCCTATTAATATTAACCCTTCCATTTCTAGTCTTAAGACAAGACTCGAAAATGCAAAGCTGAAGCATTGTCATCCTGATCCCGCTGATGACCCCCTCCAACATACCGTACTTTCTCCAGCAGCTGGTTGTATTGGTGTAGTTCAGCTGTGACCTGAGCCAGGAGCCTCTTGTCCTCTGCAAGCAGCTCCATCTTGGGAACGTGACCGTTAAAGAACTTCTGCACAAACATTCCAGCCCTGAAAATAAGGATCTGTTAGAAGGTTTGTGCATGGACATATAGGGAACCAGCCAGGATCCAAGTCACCCGAACTACGAGCAGCCTGAGTCAGAGATCGGCTCCCTCATTACAACCATGCATGTGTTATTCTAGTCGGGCAGAGTGGGCGCAGCCGCAGCAACATATCTGGTTTTCCCTGAAATGTTGCAGCATGTTAGTAATGAGGGGGCCGATCACGCTGCCTCTGGTTTAGATGGCATGAACCATGTGACAACTTGCACTTAAAAGGATATTACATTGTCTCATTTTCTTAAATAATGTCTTTCAAGTCTGTTAATAACTGTTTTGAAGACATTTGCAGTATTTCTGATATACAAAATATTCTTTTCAACATTTTTTTGCTTTGATGTGTCCTCCTTGTAATATAATGTAAACACATGCTATTGGGAAGGGGGGACTCTGGACAGAATCAGTCTCCTCCACCCTCTGGCAGCTGACAATATAGCAGTTTTCTACTAACAGAAGAAGTCTCAGCTCTACTGTCATTTTATGGGTCTTTCCAGGGCAGACAGTTATTTCTATTGGCTAATAGAGAGGAGTCCTTAACCAATAAGGCACATGGAGCAGGCGGTTCAGTTATGATAACCCCTATAAATAAATGCTTCTTTTTGTGTTGATGATTAAACATCTCGGAGGATGCGACACTGACATGTTAGAGCTGACATTATATCTGTGGAGAAAGGATGATCTGTAACATCTGTTTACCTGTTGACAAAGTTACCCAGGTTGTTAAGCAGCTCTGAATTATTTTTCAGCATCAGATCGCTCCAGCTGAATGCACTGTCCTGTCCCTCGGGCCGCACGTAGAGTAGATAAAATCTCCATATGTCAGCGGGAATACCAGTGTCCTTTGCCATGTCACCAAACACACCCACTCCGCGACTCTTAGAGAATTTTCCATCCTCATAATTCAGGTATTCTGTTTGGAAGAAAATTCAGAATTATAGGAGAACAATATTTATACCAAAAAAGGTTATTAACCTTTCCATGACGCAGCCAATTTCCGTTTTCGTTTTTTCCTCCCCTTCTTCTTAGAGCAATAACTTTTTTTATTTTTCTGTCCACATCCACATTTGAGGGATTTGCAAACCACGATTGTTAGAGGCAGATACTGGCTGTAATACACAGCCATTACTGGCCAGGTACAGGGCGCACTCAACCCCTGAGCCCGTTCTACACACCAGCTTCCAACTTGCACCATACATGTATGGCGCATGTCGTGAGGGAGATAAACAATAGTTTCTAGTGTGTATTAGATTAAATAACAGGTATATTCACCAAATATAAGATTATGTGTCTGAAAATACAAGACGCCTAGCAAAATCCAACCTGGCAGCCCTATAACCGTATGGCTGGAACATCCCTGTAAGAAATGCTCAGGAGTGATGAATTCCAGGAACTGGATTCTTTCCCAGACATTAACAGCATTTTTAGATTGCAGCAAGCAGCCTAATTGAGCAATGCTAAGTGAAATGGCTTTACAATCTAAATTAAGCACCCACGTATAGGGATTTTGCCTTATTTGTTGGCAAGTGAGAGGTAATAACATTTCAATAAACGACTAAATAATAATATAAAACACCTCTGAATATACTAATACTGCTGCCAGTATGGTTATTGTGCACTACTACTAGCTAATCAGCCCACTCTACATTACATTACTCGCACAATCACAGGCAACCCTGGCACACCAGCCTGACTAAAGAACTGAGGCATGCTTCCAGGGTTGCTGAGCGGAGATGGAAGAGAGCCCAGTCCAACGAGCACTTCCTCACATACAAAGAGTCCCTCACCAATTTAAAGTTCACACTTACTGCTGCAAAACAAACCTACTTCTCATTTCTCATATCCTCCCTGTGACACAACCCTAAACAGCTATCCAACACTTAGTTTTCTCCTCCACCCCCCAGCATCTCCTCCCTCTCCCCTCATCTCAGCTGAAGACTTTGCCTCATTCTTCAAGCAGCAGATTGAATACATCAGAGAAAGTTTTGGCCTACAGTCCCCACAGCCCCTCCTCATAACTACTCAGCTTTCCGCCTCCAAAACCAGCTTCTCCATCATAACAGAAGGTAAAATTTCCTCTCTACTCTCCAGATCACATCTCACCACCTGCGCACTTGACCTGATCGCGTCCCAAACCTCACCACAGTCTTCATCCTAATCCTAACCCATCTCTTCAACCTATCACTAACAACTGGTGTCCTCCACTAACGCTTTAAACATGCCTCAATCACAAAAATCTTCATAAACCCCTCCCTTGACCCATCCTCTGTGTCTAGCTATCGCTCCATATCACTTCTCCCCTATGCCTGAAAACTACTGAAACAGCATGTCCATTTTGAACTGTCCTGCCACCTTTCCTCCTGCTCCGTCTTTGACCGGTTAGGCCTCTTTCACACATCCGTTTTTTTGTGTCAGGCATGATCCGTCGAACACCTGAAGGGACGGATCCGGCACTGAAATAAAAAAACTGATGCAACGGATCCGTTTTTTTGCTGAATCCGACCTGAACTTTTGAACCCGGAAAAAGAGGGTTTTGGATGTCCGGAGACACTGGAAAATGTAGTAGTAGTAGTAGTAGTAGATTTCCAGAATCCGGATCAGACTTTTGACGGATTGCACAAAAGTCTGATCCGGTTCCACTGACTTCTATTGTTTCCGGCCGCCTGATGCGCCGCTTCAGGCACTATCAGGCGGCTCCGGTAAACAAAAAAAACGTTACATGCACCGTTTTGTCCGGCTGCCGGAATGTACATTTCCGACGGATCCGGACAAAAACGGATACAACGCAATGACATCAGGCACGATCCAGCGCTAATGAAAGTCAATGCTAAAAAAACGCATCCAGTACCGGATCCGTTTTTTTTAGCAACACGCCGGATCATGCCTGAAGTAAAAAAACGGATGTGTGAAAGAGGCCTTACAATCCGGCTTTCCAACTGCATCATTTAACCAAAACTGCCCTACCAAAAGTCACCAATGACCTACTAATCACTAAAGCAAAGAGACATTACTCTGTCCTCCTCCAGGACCTGTCCTCTGCCATCAACAAAGTGGACTATTCCCTCTTACTACAAATTTTCTCATCTCTTGGCATCACAGACTTGGCCCTATTTTGAATCTCTTCATACTAATAGACCGGAAATTCAGTGTCTCCCATTCACACACCACCTCTTCATCTCGCCCCCTATCTGTCGGTGTCTCCCAAGATTCAGTTCTTGGACCCCTTCTCCATCTACACCTTCGGTCTGGGACAGATTATGGAATTCCACAGCTTGCAGTTTCACCTCTATGCTGATGACACACAGATCTACCTCTCTGGACCCGATATCACCTCCATACTAACCAGAATCCCACAATGTCTGTCCATTATTTCATCCTTCTCCTCTGCTCGATTTCTAAAACTCAACATGGACAAAACAGAATTCATAATTTTTCCCCCATCTCACTCAACTCCCCCAAAGGAACCTATCCCATTAAAGTAAATGACTGCTCACTCTTCCAAGTCCTGCAAGCTCACTGCCTCTCCATCAAACCACATAGCCAAGCCCTTTCCAACGCCAACTCAAAAATATTTCCAAGATACCTATATTCCTTAACCAAGAATCTGCAAAAATACTACAGCATGCCCTCATCATCTCCCACCTCAACTACAGGAACCTTCTGCTCTGTGGCCTCCCTTCTAACACTCTTGTACCCCTCCAAACTATCCTAAACTCTGCTGCCCGACTAATCCATCTGTCCCCCCGCTATTCCCTGGCATCTCCCCTCTGTCAATCCCTTCACTGGCTCGCCACTGCCCAAAGACTCCAGTTCAAAACCCTAATCATGACATACAAAGCCATCCACAACCAGAGTCCTCCATACATCTGTGACCTCGTCTCCTGGTACTTATCTGCACGCAACCTCCGATCCCCACAAGATCTCCTTCTCTACTCCCCTCTTATCTCCTCTTCCCACAATCGCATACAAGATTTCTCCCGTGCATCCCCCTACTCTGGAACTGACTACCACAACATATCAGACTCTCACCTACCGTGGAAACCATCTTAAGGAACCTGAAGACCTACCGTACCTCTTCTAACAAGCCTACAAACTGCATTAACCACAGATCGAAAAAAACCCAATGCACAACCAGCTCTGGCCTCGCCTACTGTATCCTCACCCATCCCTTATAGATTGTGAGCCCTTACGGGCAGGTCCTCACTCCCCCTGTACCAGCTGTTGAATTGTATGGTTCATGATTATTGTACTTGTTTTTCATTATGTATACCCCTCCTCACATGTAAAGCGCCATGGAACAAATGGTAAGGATGCGGCCAGAGGAAAACACATGGTAGTGACAAGTCAGAAACACGTGTATTGAGTTGTATCCCCTCAATTAGTTGCATTTGGTATCACAGCCACCTACCTGTAGCTATGAGGTGGTTCACCAATGTGTAGTTGTCTTCTGCTCCCAGGAGACAGGATGGGAAAATAACACTATGAAATGGAACATTGTCCTTTGCCATAAAGTTATAGAGCTGGACCTGAAACAGTGAGGATGTGGAGCACAAAAATAATAATTAAAAAAACCTATATGTAATAGCTGGGAAATTTATCTCTGAGTGCTAAAATATAGGAAAAAAAAGAGATGTACAACTGTATATGAATAAATCTCATTTAATGAAATAAAAATGTCCACACTTTACTGTGGACTAATTTGACAACATGGCTTTCAGTACAAACAGAGATCTCCTTCTATACACAAGGGAGCATATAATATAGATGCGTAATATTGCGGATTATATTGGTAGAACAATTACTGTAGATTGCACTATTACCTGTTGAGGATTTTTCCACCACTTCTCCCACTGGTCTGTATAATTGGCAGTAATAGAAATATACCCAATAGGAGCATCAAACCAGACGTAAAACACCTGGAAAACAACAGTTTTGGTCATGACTTGTTAGACATGGGGCAAGACACTTCACTGCAAATCAGGTAGTAAAACAGAAGGCACCTTGTCTGTGAAGCCCTCCAGCGGCACAGGCGTGCCCCACTTCAAGTCTCTGGTGATGCATCTTGGTTTTAAACCATCTCGGATCCAGGAGCGCGTTATATAACGGGCATTCGATGTCCAGTCTCCAGTTGAAAAGGACTGGTCCAGAAATTTCTCCAAGCGCTCTTCTAGCTGAGAAGACATAAATAATAATATAACTTGGTAAGACAATGAATGGTGAGTAATATATGTACAAGATAACATACTGTTAAGAAGAAATCATATTCATTTCTAAATCAACCACGAAAAACATTTCCTCCAGCCTAAAGTAGCATTTACGCCATGGAGAACAGGAGGTTTCAGCACTCGTCTTATCAAAGATAAAAAAAATAAATCTGAATCCTTTATTTCATATTATTAAAATTCAATATGATAAAAAAAAATCCAAGTAGAAAAAAACCCACAATCTTATGAGTCTACGCCTTTCAAACTCATTTTATTTCAATGGTTCTTAGTCATAGCTAAAGATATTGGCCCCGATTAATCAAGACCAGCCATTATCTCACTGGCCTTGATGACGGAGTGTGATGGAGCAAGACATTCCCGATTCTTGAAGAGGTGCACACATCTGGGGCACTTTCTGGAGTATAGGAAACCACAGATCGTCATGAATCTGACGAGCTGTGGGGTTTCGCCCACACTCCAGTTCTGCCCTTTCTGGCGGAGCTGGGAGAAACTGGGAAAACGGCAAAAGTCACACAATTTCCCCACAACCAGAGTTGCTTCTTTTTCTCCTAACCATATAACAATAGGATCCACTGCTGTACACCATCTACCAGACAATCACGTGCTATGAACTATTTTGGACATTTAATTCTTGAAAGGTGAACTAAATTTTTTTTTTAATTTTTCCTAAATATGATCTATGCCGTCCATGAGAATCATACTTAATATTTTTTGTTTGTTTTAAACAAGAATGGGTAACAGAAGATAGGGGAAAAGAGGAAAACGCTACATGTCTGTACAGTCTTATTAGTGTTCATCGGTATGTAACCATATGCCACATGAAAGAAGAACTAAATTCTGACCTTAGTTACTGTCATAAATCATTTGTGCCTTGAATGTCTATGTACAGAATGGAGGTCCCCTATTCCACCTAATGGGTGGGTACTTGATCATCGGGTCTACTCAGGTGTGAACTGCTCCCAAAGCAATGAATAGAGAGCCATCTGAACCCATGTTCTAGAGAAAGATCTGGGTCTCCTACATCTGTCCATACTTTCATTCGCAGATCCTGTAGATTTATAAATGTCCAAGATCTGAATACCTCTTTGATGCCTAAGTATATAAATATATCTCAGCTGCAATTTAATTGATGTTCAGGAGAGGGTAATAATGGGGAAAAAGGTATTCCAAACTTAACTATGGGATGGAGATCTTACAGAATGCAATTAGACAATCAGTGTCAAATAATCTAAAACCATTCCTTTTGATCAGTCGGATCATTTAGATAATTTACAAACAGAGATTCTAACACATAAAAGCCTGACTCAGTGGTTAGTACGGTGGTGTTGCAACCCCATAATTTGCATTTCTCGGTTGCTACATTGGGTGACACAGGAACCATGGGTTAAGTCTCTTGCCAACTGGAGACTGACACTAAAAATGCATCTTCATAAAAAGAAAAACTCAGCTCCTCTCCAGCAGACCATACCTAGCCTTCTAGCACCAGGCCTCCTTAGTTTAGCTTAGTGTCATTCGGAGGCAGACATGCGCCTGAGTCTTTGTTAGGTGCAAACCTTCTCTCTTTTTGTGTTTTGGATCCCAGATTGTTGTTAGGATGGGTAACAAAGCGAGTTAATGCCACTCTGTTTCCCCCCACAAAGCGATGGAGAGTACAGCCTGTTCTTGTGAGCCTGTATTCTCTCATGTTGGTATGGCAGGACTGTGCACCTTGAAGCAGTTGGCCATCAGGTACTTGGGGCGGTTTGTTATTTTCCCTTTGACTCCTGCCTGCATACCATAGCGTGACGTGATTGTATGGAGTAGAAGATGGAGTCCAGACTTCCCGACGTCTAGACACGGGATCAAGCTTCTTCAGGACAGATAGGTATGTCCATTGCTGCATCTCTGCAGCATTGTTTGTTTGGGGCTTCCTAGCGTCTGAGTCCTGGCCAAGCACCTATGATCGTCTCTCGCTATTCTCTATTCTCCCTAAGGTGGTTTCAGCTTTCCATCTTAATGATGACATTATCGTGCCTTCCCTACTGAGAGACCTTTGCACAAGCTGGACATCGTCAGAGCCATGTGGTGCTACTGGTCAGCCATTGCTCCATTCAGATGTTCTTATTCCTTGTTCATCATTCTGGAAGGCCCACACAGAGGCCAGGCCGCCTCTAAGGCGACATCTGCTCGCCGGATTCAATTGACCATTGTTGAAACATATAGTGGAAAGGCCAGATCTTCCCCATTTAGGGTTAGGGCACACTCTATGGAGGCTGTGGGCAATGTCAGACTGAGATGGCAAGGTCCCACCCAGTAACATTAACTCCGATGCCCACTGTTCAGCTACATTACCCTCTTTCACAAGCTTACCTCTGTTCTTCTAGAATAATAAACTAGGTATTTTATTGACTGAATGATGAGCTGTTGCTTTTGTCTGTACATAGTGAATCAAATGAATTTGACAAACTACTGCTCAAGTGTCTTATTCCTGCAAAGGGCCCACCAGGCGATTCACCTGTTCCCATGTGGACCAAACGGACCGTGGATGTGGGGACCTCCTGGCCCGTCCGTCACCAGGCATCAGCCCTGCAACTTTGTAAGGAGTCTACTTGTTCATCGGTTTGCACCGTTTCTAAGTTTGCTTCGGCAGACGCACGTTGTTAGCAGGAAGGTGAATTGGCCTAAGCATTAGCAAATCTTTTGGTGGTAGCAGAATTTTTTTTTTGTTGTACCTACCTCAGGAACAGCTTTAAGACAACCCACGATTTTTGTGTCCCCTAACGAAGCGACTGAAAAATTAAGATTTTTGTTACTCACCATCTTTTTCTCATAGTTTTCATTGAGGTACACAGTACCCCTCCTTGGTTGCCTGTCCGGGCGTGTATTTAAGTTTCTTTTTGTCTAGGTGTGGTTGTATTTTTTTCTTCACTCTCTCGTTCTTTGCTTCTCCTACTGACTAACTTAGGAGGACTGGTGCTATTGAGGAGCTGACTTTTTTTTATTAGGCTGTATTGCTAACCTCCTGGCGGCATAAGACTTAGCCATGGTTCCTGTGTCCCCCAATGAAGGTTACTAGGAAGAGATTTTATGGCGAGTACCAAAAATCTTCATATTTTCCCCATGTGTCTGTGTTAACCCTGACTACGCTAATTTCCTCCAAAGCATCAAAACCTACTGGTTAACCCATTCACGCTGTGGCTATTTTCCGTTTTTTTCCTCCCCTTCTTCCAAGAGCCGTAACTTGTTTATTTTTCAGTCAATATAGTGGTATGAGGGCTTGTTTTTGTGGACAAGTTGTACAAAAAAGTGCAATTTCACAATTTATTTACCATGTTCACTATACGGTAAAACTGACCTGGCATTATGATTCTCTCGCTCAGTACAAGTACGCAGATACCAAACAAGAATAGTTTTTTTTTTTTTTAATAGTGAACAAAATGTGGAAATTAGTAAAGAAACTGATTTTTGTGTGTACTCACTTTTCTCCGAGCCAATCATTGGGGGACACAGGACCATGGGTGTTATGCTGCTGCCACTAGGAGGACACTAAGCAGATACATAAAAAAGTTAACTCCTCCTCCTGCAGTATACACCCTCTGCTGGCTCTATCCTGAACCAGTTCGGTGCCAAAGCAGTAGGAGCTCACAAATATAAGTGCAATATGCCAAAATCAACAATCACCACAATCCAACAGCTAACAGGGCGGGTGCTGTGTCCCCCAATGATTGGCTCGGAGAAAAGGATTTTACGGTGAGTACACACAAAAATCCCTGTTTCTCCTTCGCCTCATTGGGGGACACAGGACCATGGGACGTCCTAAAGCAGTCCCTGGGTGGGGAACCATCACAACAGGTGAAACCTCGTGCACCCAATGCTTAAAAGAACAAATGAAGCCTGCAGATGCGAAACTGCCGATTGCAGAATCTGTCTGCTAAGGGCCGCATCTGAAGAGGCTTGAGAATGAATGTTGTAATGCTTAGCAAATGTGTGAAGACTGGACCAAGTCGCAGCCTTGCACTTGCTGAGCGGAAGCCTGGTGCCGAATGGCCCAGGAAGCCCCCACTGACCGAGTGGAGTGTACCTTAACCCCCGCCGGGATATGCTGACCTTTGACATGGCAGGCTTCTTGGATCTTTGAATGGATCCATCTGGCTATCGTGGCCTTAGAAGCAGGCAGACCTTTTCTGTGTCCCACCAGAAGCACAAAAAGGACATCCGATTTGCGTTAAGACGCTGTTCTGGAAATGTACTTTCTGAGAGCCCTAACCAGGTCCAAAGTGTGAAGAGCTTTCTCAGTACGATCAACCGGCGCCGGACAAAACGAGGGCAGAGCTATGTCTTCATTCAGATGAAAAGCCGAGACGACTTTAGGCAAGAAGGACGAGGACATCCTGAGCACCACCTTGTCCTGGTGAAAAATCAAAAATGGAGGTTTGCAAGACAAAGCCGCCAGTTCCGAGACCCTTCTGATGGACGTTATTGCCACAAAAAAGGCAACCTTCCATGAAAGAAGAGAGAGAGAAGCATCTTGTATATGCTCAAAGGGGGCCTCTTGTAAGGCACTGAGTACCAAGTTAAGGTCCCAAAGGCATCTTGTATGGAGGGACAAGATGCAACACTCCTTGCATGAAGGTCTTAACCTGCGGCTTGGAAGCTATCCTTCACTGGAAAAGGACGGATAGAGCTGAAATTTGGCCCTTGAGTGAGGTCAGCACTAGGCCTGAATCCAATCCTGCTTGAAGGAAATCCAAAATGGAGATATTGGAAAACACCAACCGAGAACGACCTTTATCTTTACACCATGAGAAAAATGTTTTCCAAACGCGATGATAAATGCGCATGGAAACAGGCTTCCTAGCATTGATCATGGTAGAAGAAACTTGCCGCGAGAACCCGGCCTGGGCTAGAATCCAGGATTCAATGGCCAGGCCGTTAAACTCAGCACTCTCGAGTTCTGGTGGTAAATGGGTCCCTGGGAGAGGAGATCCGGACGGTTCGGTAACCGCCAGGGGACGTCAGCGACTAGATGTACTAGCCCCGCATACCAAGCTCGTCGTGGCCAGTCTGGAGCGACGAGGATCACTGGAACGCCTTCCGCTTTGATTTTCCGGATGACCCCTGGGATCAGCGGAAGTGGAGGAAAGATGTAGGGGAGACTAAATTGGCTCCATGGCAGTACTAGAGCATCCGAGCCGATGGCTAACGGATCGCGAGACCGGGCTACGAATGCTGGAACCTAGGCGTTCATCCTGGAAGCCATGAGGTCCACATCTGGAGTGCCCCAACGCTGGCAATTCTGAAGGAAGACTTCCGGGTGAAGAGACCACTCTCATGAGGCTATGCCCAGGCGGCTGAGAAAGTTCGCCGCCCAATTCTCTACTCCCGGAATATGAACTGCAGAGATGAGTGAGTGGTTTGTCTCAGCCCATTGCAGAATGTGCGTCACTTTGAGCATCGCTCTTCTGCTTCGTGTGCCTCCCTGGCGATTGATATATGCCACGACCGTGGCGTTGTCCGATTGGATCCAGATGGGACGTCCGGCTAAAAGGTGATGGAAATGATGAAGAGCTAGCCTTATCGCTCGGATCTCGAGGATATTGATTGGAAGGTTGGCTTCCTGAGTAGACAAACGTCCTTGAGCCGTGTGATGACGAAAGATCGCTCCCCATCTGAGGAGACTGGCGTCAGTGGTCACTACTAGCCAGTGTACTGGAAGAAAGGACCTTCCCTGATCCAATGACTACATTACCGTCCACCACTTGAGAGATCGTCTGATCCTGGCTGCCAGGCGAAAGCTGCGACCCATGGAGGCTGGATTCTTGTCCCAGGCTGAGATCAGCATCTGTTGGAGGGGATGGAGGTGAAATTGGGCGAACAGCACGGTCTCGATGGATGCTACCATTTTTCCCAGGACCTGCATGGCGAACCGCAGGAAGTGAGACCTGGCAAGAGCTAGCAACTGGGCTCCCCGGGATAGAGAAGATATCTTTTCCGGAGGGAGAATTACCAACCCTCGGGAAGTGTCCAGGATCATCCCCAAAAAGGGAATTTGCTGGGATGGAACTAGGGAGGATTTTCTAGGTTCACTAGCCAACGTAGGCGAGACAGTGTCGATGGCGACGCAGACACTCTCTGCACAAGCCCGATAGGACAGGCCTTTGACGAGAAGATCGTCCAGGTAGGGTAGAATCGCCACGCCCCGAGAGTGAAGAATGGACATGACGGCCGCCATGATTTTTGCGAACACTCTGGGAGCGGTGGCAAGCACGAGGGGCAGAGCAGTGAATTGAAAATGTTCATTTCCGACTGCAAAGCGTAGAAAACGTTGATGACTTTCGAAGATTGGAATGTGGAGATATGCGTCCTTGATGTCGATGGACACAAGATTTTCCCCTTTCTCCAGAGAAGTGATGACAGAACGGAGGTATTCCATTCTGAGGTGGCGCACTCTGACGAATTTGTTCAACAACTTTAGGTCTAGAATGGTGCGCATGGTTCCGTCTTTCTTTGGGACCACGAACAGGTTCGAGTAAAAGCCCTTAAACCTTTCCGTGGGAGGAACCGGAACGATTACTGCGCTGTTGCGAAGTGCGTATATAGCCTGGTAAAAAAAGAGCTGTGTGCGCTTTGGACTTTGAGAAGACGAGACCGGAAGAAACGTGTTGGAGGAGGGGACGTAAGTTCGATTTTGTATCCGGAAGACACGAGATCTTTGACCCATTGGTCGTGACTCGTGAACGATCATTAACCAGACTTGGCGAAACAAAAGCAGACGGCCACCTACCTTACCTGTGTCATCCGGACACGGCAAGAAGTCATTGAGAAGAGAACAAGCGGGAAGGGGCACTTTTGGGTCTGGATCGGGGAGATCTGTTTTTCCAGGAGTTAGAAGAAAGGGTGCAAACCTCTGTCCCTGCGTGGGGGACGAGACGAGTTAGCGGAAATGGCTGTGGATGACCAAGCTGTGGTACTGCAAAAGGGTCAGAAGCGAGCCTGGGATTGGTTCCGAAAGGGGTGACTGAGTCTACGCTGAGGGAGGAAATTGCTTTTTCCACCAGTAGCATCTGAGATAATCTGATCAAGTTTATCTCCGAACAAACGCCCGTACTGGTACAGCAGAGAAGTCAAAGATTTCTTTGAAGCGGAGTCCGCCCGCCATTCTCGGAGCCACAATGCTCTCTTGATGGTAACAGCGTTGGCGGCTGCAAGTGCGGCACAATTAGCCGCATCTAGGGAGGCGTGAACTACGTAATCACCTGCCCGGGCCATCTGGTAGGCAAAACTCGTCACCTCAGATGGCAGGCTATTGTCCCTACTGGTTTTCACTATGGCCTCTGCCCAGGCTACCATAGCTCTGGCTAACCAAGTGGTGACGAATGAAGGAAATAGAGCTGCTCCTGCAGCCTCAAAAACCGACCTGGCCAGGTTGTCAACCTGACGATCAGTGTTATTTTTAATGAAAGATCCATCAGTCAGAGACAGAAGAGTTTTTGAAGCGAGTCTCGATATGGGTGGATCTACCGCAGGGGACTCAGTCCATTCTTGTCGTAGAGTAGATGCAAAGGGGTACCGAACTTCTATCGGCTTTAGGCCCGTGAAACGCTTGTCTAGACGACTTCTATTCCTTTTAACAATATCCGTAAACTCAGGGTGGTTAGCAAAAAACACGTGAGGCCGTTTTGTTCTTTTAAAAGACACTGGATGATCCAGATTAGTACTGGGTTCTTTGTCTATTTTCAGAGCGTGATTAACCACTTGATGAGAGAATCTATAGACTCCTGGAACTCAGGGGAGTCCGGGTCTGGGGCCACATCTGACTCGTATTCGTCATGCTCACTGCAAACCCTTGGAGAAGGGTAACGAGAGATAGAGCTAGCGGATGCAGAGGCATCGGAGATCCGTGGGGACGTGTCACAGGTACGTTTCCTAGAAGAATGTGTACCCTCTGTCGCCGTCCGGGCCCTGTCTGAGGAAGACACTTGTGTGACTGAGGGACCCTCTACAGGGAGTAAGGAGATACCCTGGCTTGAGGAGGAATCACGAAAGGATTCTAGGGCCTTTGCGAGGGAAGCCATAGACTGTGCCAAGGAAGAGGCCCATTCAGGAGGGCTGACACCGCTGTGTTCTACAGTAGTGGGGGGCTCCTGAGAGCCTGAGGCTTCACAGTCTGTACAGAGAGGTTTAGGATGTTTCCGAGGTAGGGAAAGGTTGCATAAGGTACATGAGGCATAGATCACCGTGTGGGTCTTATCTGCATTTTTATTAGCCTTTCATTGAGACATTTTGCAGACTACCAAGGAGAGCTGCAGATCGTTGCTGCTGAGAGACTGTAGGGATGTGCCTGCAGCGTATGGGATAAACAGTGTGAGCCTGCAGCGGAGGGGTTAACATATGCGTCTGCAGTGGAAGGGGTTAAGCAGCGTGTGCTAGCTTACCCAGGTCCTGTGTCTGTGCCCCCAGAGAAGTAGTCCTGTTGTGGTGCCCGGCGTTTTTGAAGTGGCGTCACACACTCTTCCTTCAGGAACAAGACTCCAAGAATAAGCTCGGCGCTTCTCATGGGTAACAAGAAGCGCCAGAGAAAGTAGGTGGAGCAAGGGTCAGGAAGAAGGGGGGTTGGGCCGTGGCTGCATAATGCAGCGTCCCGGAAAAGCCGGCTGGCAAGCGCTAGTGAGAGGAGGCGGAGCCGGCCGGGAGGGCGTGACTGGGCCTACCACGGCCTAAATTAGAGGCCGAGGCGATGGTCGCTGCTAGCGGTGTCGGTCGCGGCATCGGGGACGACCGCAGCTGCGGCGGAGGCGACTGTCGTGGCCAGCGGAGACGACCGCGGATTTGGCGGCGAAGAAGGCCGCAGCAAAGAGGGCTATCCTTCCGGGGGCACAGACATGAACGCAGGACTCCAGGGACCCCAGGGGAGGGAGGAAAGGAGCCCTCCCCCTGCCAACCAGTGGCTGTACTGACATCGCTGGTATGTAGCAGAGTCGGGACCACTGCGTGCCATCCATCCTCAATCCACCATCCCTTTGATGGGAGGTGGAGAGCGCTCCTTAGATTCCTGGCACCATCCGCTTTCTGATAGTGGTGGTGCCGTGGGCCACACAAATGCCGAAGGGGAGCCTCTGCCAGAGTAAAGTCAGTGTGCACGGCTGCAGGCCTGGCTCCGGAAGGGGGTACGTGAGGGCGACACCTCATGTTCCCGTCCGTTGTCGGTGGGGGGAGAGCGGACCCATTAAAGGAATCCGTCGCCCCAATGAGAGCCCAGGAAGACGTAGAGGTTGCAGGAGGGGATACGGGGAGGCGACACTCCGCGTTCCCGCCTGTTGATGTTTTTGGGAGATCGGGACCTTGAATGGCCCCGTCGCCCGTCCAATCCGTGGAAAAAAAGAGACAAAAGTAAAAAATAAAATAAAGTCTGGGTCTGAAATCAGACCCTAGTGCCTCCTAAAGACACAAAGCAAGAACTGATTCAGGATAGAGCCAACAGAGGGTATATACCGAAGGAGGAGGAGTTAACTTTTTTATGTATCTGCTTAGTGTCCTCCTAGTGGAAGCAGCATAACACCCATGGTCCTGTGTCCCCCAATGAGGCGAAGGAGAAAAGAATATTTCCTGTGTCGCCATTTTCCGAGACTCATAACTTTTTCATTTTTCAGCATATGGAGCTATGTGAGCTAATGTTTTTAATGATACCAATTTGGGGTAGATCCGTTGTTTGATCACTTCTTATTGCATTTTATTACAATGTTGCGGCGGCCAAAAAACTTCGATTTTTTTCTCATTAGGCCATTTACAGATAGGATTAATTTATTTTATATTTTAATACATCAGACTTATAGGAACGATACCAAATGTGCGTATTTTTTTCACATTTTTAAAAACATTTTTTTACTGTATTTAATAGTCTCCCTTACAAGACTTGAGACTGTGATCGTCTGATCACTTGTGCTATACATTGCAGTGCATCAGCGCTGCTATGTATAGAGAAAAGACGGATTTTGGTAAGACCTTACCTGTAAAATCCTT
>VIAB01003066.1:123699-135128 GCA_009801035.1 Oophaga pumilio
CTAAGAGAGGTAATTTGTGATATTGATTTTTAGAATCTACCATCCAACTTGTTTAGACCTAATCTGGGATGTATTTGTGCTTAATTATGAATGCCTAATCAGAGCACCACATACATGAACCCCGCCTTAGGGCATGAGAATCTCATTAACACAAAACTGAAAGTAAAGATTAAGAAACAACCACAAGATGGATTTCATCAACCAAGGTATCATTGTAATCGGTATAATGGTGCCAACCTGACATTGTCTGTAGGTTACTGACCACAATCCTGCTGACAGGTTCCCTTTAAATCCACCATTGGTCCAATCTACTCGGTGAACAAAGGATTGTGTGTTCTACTCCTCTTGATTGCCTTGATATCTCGTGGAGGGCCCAGTTGGTTGTCCCCCGTACAGATTAAATTGTGGGCAAATCTAGCCCCAATGAATTGGTTACCCTTTCAGACATATGTTTCATCCCACAAATGACAAATCCACTCTACGTTTCTATCTATCAATAGTTCCATCTCTTTGAATGGTCTTCTATCAATGCTTGTTAGGTTTCCTGAGATGTTCTCTGGACTTTGGACACTGGACGGCCGCAGCTGGAAAAGGTCTCACCCTGCAACAAAGCCAGCGATCTTGAGAGTTGTCAGCAGCTATATGTTCAAGGTTGCTGATGGAAGCATCATCTGTCTGGAAGAAGGGGATATCCTTCTGCTTCTGAACAAGATTGATAAAGATTGGTGGCAGGTCAGAAAAATCGGCGATTCTGAGAAAAACAAGCCGTTCAATGTGCCCACCTCTTACATCAATAAGCTGATCACTCACCGAAACCTGGGACATCAGAGCAAAACGGAACATATAGGTAATATGTCTGTTACATGTCACATATGCAGTTATTACTTATTGATGCACAGAAGAATTTTATTACATAATGGTATAAACTATTGATAAGTTTCTTAGTCGTCAGGAAACATAGACTAACAGAAGTGGACATTTCTGGCAAATGAATATAACTTATTGTGAATGGTGTCTTTATGGCCCCGTCTCACATAGCGACACACCAGCGATCCCGACAACGATCAGGATCGCTGGTGTGTCGCTACATGATCGCTGCTGAGCTGCCAAACAGGCAGCTCAGGCAGCGATCAGGACAGCGACACTGCGGGTAACGTCGCTTAGTTACCCGCAGTGTACGTTGGATACCAGCGCCCTGATGCAGGGAGCTGGTAACCAAGGTACACATCGAGTTTCTAGGTGCTGCACGGTGCCTGGAAACCCGATGTGTACCTTGGTTACCAGCTCCCCTGCAGCAGCGCGCTTGTATCCAACGTACGCACAGCCCCGCGCCTGGAAACCTGATGTTGAAACCTTGGTTACCAGCTGATCGCTGGTCTCCTGCCTGCTACACACAGCGATGCGTGCCTGCCAGCGGGAGACCAGCGATCAAAAAAAAGTCCAGGCATTTCTGAGACAACCAGCGATTCACAGCATGGGCCTGATCGCTGGTACGTGTCAGACATAGCGCGATCGCTGCTGAGATCGCTGTTTAGCAGCGATGTCGCTATGTGAGACGGGGCCTTTAGATACTAAGGTGAGAAGCATTGACGTTTCTACACACACAAGCCGTATCTGCTGTGCCAAAGGACAGCCTGCATTCTTCTAATGGATTCGCAGTTCTGAAAGACAGCCTGTCTTCTGCTTAAAAATTTGTGGTGCAATAACTAAACATTTTAATTAGGCCTTATTTTGTGCCTTTTTTCATCTGTGTGATGGTCTGCTTTTTAACCATTTGCATTCTGTTTGTCCATTTTACTATCTGTGCATTATCCACTTTTCATGTTCAGTAAAACAAAAAAGAAAGAAGGCCCGAGGGGTGATTATGCCAAGAATCTCCTGGCAAATCCATGAAAAAACAGCCATCCGCGATCTGTTGGTTGTCTGTCTTTTTTCGCTTATACATTTACTTGCATGTGGGTGAGTTTGGTTCGAAAAATCGGACTACTGTTTACAATACCACCATTTTTTTTATGTAGTCCAAAAAAAGAAACAGATGTAAAAAGTCCTATTAAATATAATATATAATAAAAAATCTGTGAAATACACTAGGGTGTGACTAAGACCCTAAGTGCAGCCCTGAGGTATATTATCAGTAGTACATTTTTCGTGTATCAATCGCAGAAAAGCATACTAATCTGCTTATAAGAAAAGGACTGCTGTTTTTGCAATTTCTAATACTTAATTCTCACTTTTATCAACAGTTTACAGCTTTATAAGGCCACGATTACACATTCAGTATTCCGTCAGTATTTTACCTCAGTATTTGTAAGCCCAAACCATGAGTGGGTGATAAATACAAAAGTGGTGACGTGTTTCTATTATACTTTAACTCTGATTGTTCCACTCCTGATTTTGGCTTACAAATACTGATGCAGAATACTGACCAAATACTGAATGTGGACTTAAAGGGAACCTGACAGTTGATACATGCTGGCCAAACTGCGGGCAGCATGTATCAGGCACTGGCTATGTGATCCCTGCAAGGTATGATTGATTCTGAAAAATACTTCAATATACCATAATAGCCTCTGACGTGTGCGCTTAGGCAGAACCTGTCAGCGGGTGGGGAGAAGCCGCTGGGGACCCATCCGTCCAACTAGTCTACAGCGCTGGCTAGGTCTCCGGCGTCTTCTCCCCGCCCACTGACAAGATTCTGCCTATTCGCACACGTCAGAGGCTATAACAGTATATTTAAGCATTTTTCAGAGTCGAACATACCTGGCTGGGATACTACAGCCAGTGGCTGATTCATCCTGCCCAAGTATTGGATTGCATGGTGCAATTTTCCTAGAATCCTTGTTTTCTTTGCTGTAGATGTAGCAATTCCCCGAATGCTGAGCTGTGTATAACCCCACCCACACCTTTGACTTCCTGTGTATATTGTACATTGTGAGCAAGCTGCCAATCAGTGGTGGGGTAGGGTTATACTGATTGGCCTGACTGGTGTGCACATGAGACCTAGGCAGGCAGTGATAATCTGCTGCTGATAAAATACTGATGGTATTGAAACTACAACATGCAGCCTAAGGCCGGGGTCACACTTGCGAGTGTGATGTAAGAAACTCACGTGAGTCTCTCGCATCAATACCCGTCACTGCCGCCTGCACTCGGACCGGATTGTGCGGCTGCATATAAATACATGCAGCTGCACACTGGTCCCGAGTACCGGCGGCAGTGACGGGTATTGATGCGAGAGACTCACGTGAGTTTCTTACATCACACTCGCAAGTGTGACACCAGCCTAATAAGTATTATCAGACTCTCTTACCTTTTATTATGCTGCTCTCAGATTAAATAGCAAAATCCTGCTGTCAGATTACCTTGAAATGGTGATAAATGTAACTAGAATACCCCTTTAATAAATGTTAGTAGTGAATGGTATCATAATACTGACATATGGGCTTGGAGTTTGGTATTATTGCCCACAAGGCTCCTTTAACATCACTTGTAAGCAAAAAAAAATATGGATCTGTTGTGAAACATGCATTTTAAAGTGAGCATTTTTTTCTTAGCAGATCATGTGTGGAAAACACAGATTAAAAAAATGGACATTTTAACATATGCAAATGTAAGGTGTAAGGTAACACTTTTGCATACATTTTCTATAGACTAATGTTAAAAACAGATGCATCTGTTTTTTTGGGTTTTTTTTTAAATCGCAGTAAACTATTGCCTTTATTCCAGTTAGTTCATTTTAGTCTGGTAGATTTTTTTTCTTGACATATAATTTTCTAGAGCGGCCTAAAAGTTGTCGAAAATTATTCATTCAATGCAAATCTGAGAACAGATGAGGCAGTAGAGGTAACCACAGGATGTCATCGTGACTATGCGGATAGATTTATCTTAGGTGGTCTGTGCGATCAACTAATGGTTTCCTTTTTTCTGTGACAGCAAGCAAAATATTTCATAGATCGCAGGACAACCTGCTCTCTCCCCAATTCTCCTCTGCAAAGATGGAAGGACAAAGTGGTAGTAACCAAAATAGCAAGGACTCTCCACAAAAGGAACCAAAGGCACAGGTACTAAAGGGCAGCTTGACGAGAACACATAAAAAGAGTGCCAGCTTCTCTCTCAGTTCCTCTTGGCACGGACAGTTTCCTAAAAGTGAAAAGCAGAAAAGCACTTTCCAGAAGTGCATGTCTGAAAAGGTAGGTTGGCTTGTATAATAAAGCACTAGTAGTGTATATGACAGACAATATAATTTCCCAATAGGGTATTTGAAAAAATATATATTTATTTTAAACCAGGCTGTGTCTTTTAAGGGCATTTTAAATCTTTTTGGATAGTATATTTTTTGGGAGAGAGCCCATTTAATGATTTTAAGTATTTAAATGAGTTGTCCACAACTGTACAACCCCTTTTTGATAGCTTCACTGAGCAACCTAACACAAAAACACTTCCTACTTATCTCTCAAACTTGTGCAGTTCCGGCAATATCGACACTGTGTTTCCCATAACGCCATGAGCCCGCTGCAATGTCAGTAGCCAATGGTTGGATTCAGATGTTCAGTATCCTGGAAGAGTATCTGAGAGGAAAGTATGAAGTGTTTATGTTTTATGTTGTGCAGTGAAGCTATTAAGAAGGTGTTGCCCAGTAGAGGACAGTCCTAGTGAAATATATCTGGTAATCTAATATTTTGGTTTTGTAACATTTTGTTGTGCTGTCCATGTTAGGTAGGAAAATTCCAACCTGACACATAACATTTTTGGCATACAATATTCTGCCACTGTCCATTATGGATGATGAACATAATTTTCATACTTCTTTTTTCTTAAATGCCAAAAATGTTGACCAATTCATCTTATAGGCAATGTTGTAGCTTTAAATTACACCATTCATTTAACCATATAATATATTGATATAATATATTGAACAAAATGGGAAAATATCAAATTGAGCAGAGGCAAAGGATCTTTTTGCTTTCCCATAAGTCCTCTATCAGTTCTAGATTTCAGGAATCTGGGTACAAGATATTATCCAGATGGCACAGTATGCCTCCTCGCATGCACAGTCTGCAGCCATCCATTCCTTCCATGTGCTGGAGATATTTAAAGGAGGACTCGGAGGGTACCATGTTATATACCTTCTTGTCTTCTCATGTCCTTGTACCTTACTGGGGTAGTGTCCAATGGATTATATCTGAAAACTTACGGCCCTCCTCTTGGACTCACACAACTTTTCTTGCATTACTGTGGCATCCTTATCCAAATATATAAGCATTCTCTCCTTTGGCACCTGATTAATAGAGCTTGCTATTGCAATCCTCTAATGTGAAGGTGCCCAAATCCTCTCTCGTTGTAACACCAGCATCCATGCAGGTTGCTTGCCCCTCACCCCGGCAGGGACGCCGACATGCTCACTGCCACAGCTGTTCGGCATCGTTTTCTTCCCCCCCCTGTGGCATTTATGTCCCAGGGCCTGTGCATACCGCACTGGTCTCCTGGCTGCATGCTTGGAGCACGCGGAAGCTTCGGATCTGACCCAAGTCAATGGCTGGGAGACGCTAAGTACTTATGGCACCTTCCCCTGTAGGGAGGTGCCAGAGCAACATAGTGCTGAGTTGGTCTTCAAGCTGCTAAGTCCATTGTCAGGTCCCTGTTACTGAACCCGTCCTGTCTGTACCTGAACCTATCCCTGAACATGTCTAGTCTGAACCTGCACCTGTAATGCATCTTGTCTATACCTGCCTAGTGTTCCAGAACCACACTGTCTGAACCTGCCATCCAGTTCTGCTTGAACCCTGAGTCTGTCCTATGGTTCTGAATCCACTCCGTCTGTACTTGCTCCAATATCCATTCTGGCTGAGATCCTGTTCCTGTCTTACCAGCTACTCCGAGTACATATCTATGTCTCTGACCCTTGGGGTCAACTTCTGCGGTGCCGGAGACTGCCCTGGAGTGGTACCTGGTGGCTACCTGCAGCACAAGCCTAACCCCACGGTGAACTGCTGAGCTCAGTGAAGTTAATGGGCCCGCTCTCCCTGCAGCGAATTAATCTACCCTGCTCTTCAGCATGGGTGGTCGCCTCAGGCCGCTGCTCATGCTGATGAGGAAATGTTGCACAGATGGAATACGGCATGGGATGCTAAAGATTCTTCCAACTTCAGACAGGTGAGGGATATTATTATTTTTTATTTTTCTACAGGGGACAGTGTCTTCAGTAGATTAGGTGTTGTTAAAGGGAGTATAATGTGTTTTTTTATTTTATTCTTCATTTTACACTTGATGTAGGCAGCTGGGGCTGATACCAAACTCTCTCTCTCTCTCTCTCTGTATATGTATATGTATCTCCCCTCCACCATAAGAAAAAAGAGGACGGCACTGCTAACACCGCCGCATGGTCATATTATAATAACTCCAAACTGCTGCAGGCTGAACCCGTGGACTTGAGGTGCCGATCCAAGATAAGAACATGAACATCAGTGAATTGAAGAACAGATCGCACTCACCAGACCAGGACATAGAAAAGGTTCCACTCTTTATTGGCAAGCATAAGCAACACGAGCAACCTCCTATCCTCACTCTCCCGGCCATGAATTTTTATGCTTGCCAATAAAGAGTGGAACCTTTTCTATGTCCTGGTCTGGTGAGTGCGATCTGTTCTTCAATTCACTGATATAAATAAAGAGAAATTAAAAACTCCTTTTCTGCAGTTTTTTGCCGTGACCAAAAAACATTGATTTTGGCATTTCCATTTTTTTCTGTTTTTTCCATATGGGGGAATTAATTTAGAATTTTGATAGATCAGACTTTTATAGATGTGGCACTGTTGCAAAAAGCCTGGGATGGAAACATCCTAATTGGATTTGCATTGAAATTAAGAAATAAACAGCAATTGTTCATTCAACACATCCTTCCAGACATGATGGCTAGGGGCCTGCCATGGTGCACTGTAGCAGCCAACTTAATGGCTAGGAGCTGGCCTCGGAGCTTTTGCATCCTGCTCCCCCTTTTGCTGTGCATCTGGGGCAGCATGAACACCACCTCTTCCTCCAAACTGCACATGTCACTAGGATGGTCTTGGCCCCATTTGGGGTAAAGAACCTCATCATCCCCCATCGCATCATCGCACCTCTTCAGTCTGTCCATATATCTCCTGCCCTACTAATCCACTTCTGTCCTTGCTACTCCTCTGCTTCTTCCCTCTGCAAATCCATTCACTGTCTCCCAATTCCACAACGCATCCACTTTAAGCTACTAACACTGGCCAACAAAGCTTGTAGCAGGGTCTAACAGGCAACTGTATCCTGATGTCATCAGATGACTTCAGACTGCGATGGCAACTATCATCATCCGCAATGAAAATCGTGGTAAGCAAACAGTTTTAAAGAGATAGCCCTCGCTATTTCTTAACCGTGTTGATGCCGCTGCTGTGATTGACATCAGTATGTAAAGGGTTAATCGACCATAATTGGTTAGAAACCCAAAAGCGATCATGACCAATGCCACATTGTATCTACTGTTCTATACAGCTGACACCCATGGCAAATTTGCCCTCTGTGGGCACTATACACTTATTCCTCAGTGCCTTGAAAAAGTAGCTTTGAGGAATAAGGCCCCTTAATGACAACTCAGAAAAGGCATATCAGTAGTCGTTAAGGGGTTAAGTATGTGTATTGGGAGAGACCTATCAGCCAAGGGGAGCAGTCCATGGAGAGCCTAATGGCTATATCTCTCTTGGGTTAGTCATCTGAGACTCCTAGTCCCTATCCGATGCTTTAAAGTATGCATTCTAGGAAATGCAGCGGTATACGCATCTTTCACTGGTCACTGAAAGGTCCTCCAGTATTTGCATCTTTATCATGGTTAATGTCCACAATAACTTTGAAGACTGTGATCAAGAAGTGGCTTAAATTTGGCACAACCATGACATAACCTGGAACTAGATGTCCTTCAAATATTGATGAAAAGACAATGAGAAATCTGTTTCGAGAGGCTGCTAAGAGGCTTAAAGCAACATTAATGGAGCTGCAGGAATTTCTTGTAAGTACTGGCTGTGTACTGCATTTAACAATAATTTCCTGAACTCTTAATATGTCTGGCCTGTGAGGTAGGGTGGCAAGATGGAAGCACTAACTTACAAAGAAAACATCCAAGTCCAGCTATGTTTTGCCCAAACTTACAACAACTCTGCCAAAAGCATGTGAACTCTAAAAGGAATGTTTGGCACAAATCCAACACTACACATTACAAAAAGAGCACCATACCCACAGTGAAGCATGGAGGAGGTAGCAATATGTTTAGGGCTGTTTTTTTCGGCAACTTGAACTAGGGCATCAATCAAGGTTAAAGGAATTTTTAGCAGTTCCAAATATCAGTCAATTCTGCAACAAAACTTTCAGGCTTCTGTTTAAAAGCTGACTATGAAGAAGAATTTCACTGTTATGAATGTGCTAGAGATGGTTTCTGAGCAGAGGCTCCCTCTGGTGGTTACAGACAGTACTGAACCTTTCAGCGAGGAATGGCAATCTGGGTTCACTGACTGGTCTGATATAAGGGAGGTTCCCTCCCATGATGGTTGCCGGTGATCAATTGTTCTTGTCTCAATTGTGGTTCTGGTTCATTTGGAGGTTTGCTGAGTCTTGCCTGCATCTTCTGCTATCAGATAAGATATTTTCTGCTTTTTGCATAGTTCCCTGCACTTCTGTGGAGGTCAGCCAGGTCCCCTCCGGGGGGCTTGTGCTCCTCTCAGTTTATCTGAAGCCACTGTTATTTGATCATTTTCTTTTTCCTGTTTTTTCAGTGGCTGCGGCTTGGTTTTGTTCACACTGAGATCTGATTTAGTGGGTGGCGAGATCGTGTGATCTCAGTATTTTTGTAAACAGAATTGCTGGATTTTTGTAGGGTTTTCTGGGTTGCAGAAAGTAATCTCTCCTGTCCTATCCTAATTAGTCAGCTTGTGGCCCCAGCGTTTGCTCATTCTATTTTCTGTCTGTGTTCGTGCTTTCTTCTTGTCTAACCGCCATTACATGTTTGGGAGCTTCCTATTTTCTTTGGGGATCTGCTCCGGGGCAGATAGCTTTCATCTTTCTGCCTTTAGGTGTAGTTATCTCTCAGGCTGTGACGAGGCATCTAGGATCAACGTAGGAACGCTCCACGGCTACCTCTAGTTGTGTGGTTAGTTTAGGAATCTGCAACCCATTAGTTACCAACATCTCAGGTGTTCGGCTGCCCGGCTGTTGTTCCTGTCCTCCTCAGCTACCTAACATAACATTTCACCTTTTAGTACAGCAACATTATTAAGCATATTTTCAAATCAAGAATTGATTCACCAGAAGATCAAGGTTGACATGAAGAGGGTGATGTACCCAGGAGATTCCCTTGTAATCTGACATAGTTGGAGCACTACTGAAGAGAGAGGCAAAGACTCTGTATTCTAGACATACCATGCTGATAGACTGCTACCCAAAAAGGCTGAATGCAGTCATAAATTCAAAGGGTACTTCAGCAAAGTATTAGTTTAAGGTCGGAGTCACACTAGCAATGAATACGGACAAGTGCTATGGGATAAAACATTGCATAGCACTCGGACCAGTGTTAATCTATGGGGCAGCTCCCATCACCGTTTTTTTTCTTGGCCATATTCTACGTGCGAGTGAAATCGCAGCATATAAGTCTATGGTTGCTAGTGACACAGCGCACATCACTCGGATATCATTCGAGTGCTGTGCGATATACGCTGACTCCGACAATGGAGGAGATAGAGAAATTAGTTTCTCTGCCTCCTCCGCAGCTGTGCTCCGATCCGCTCTGTGCAAGAGGCTCGGCGCACAGTCGCATGACACTCGGCTCCCGCACGCAGCAGAGCAGCTCTCGCATCGGATGCCATACGCAAGTGTGACCCCGGCCTAAGTGTGTGCATATTTATGTAACCACATTTAATAGTTATTTTTCTTTTTCCACTCAAAAAGATGTCACTCTTTTTCTCAAATCTGCAGCGTCTGCTGACAGAAGTGCCACACGTTTCTGGAGGCAGAGTGAGCAGAGCCTAACTGTATACGTTACTCTAAAAAAGTATTTCCTTGCAAAATCATACCTCAGGTTCCCCTTTCTGAAGAGGAACAGGATATAACAAATTAATACTAACCTACTAGAGATTAGAGTAGGCAAGAAGTGATTAGTGAGCCCAAGACATTGTGCCAAGACAAGGGATGCATGCAAATCAAAAATGTAATGTTTGCTTATCATTATCAGCCTGCGGAGAGTCTGCACTACACAAAGGTAAGGAAAACTTACCCCATAGTCAACTATACCAAAATATGCGACTGTTTCCTCTTAAGCTCTATCTTTTCTTCTTCCTTGAACCGCATATCACTGTGTATGATAAGGGATTTCCGGCATAAGTGATGTATCTACTTTAACACTGTATGCAAAATTTAATTATCAAAGTTTGTTATAGATATATATATAGTTTGTGCATATGTTCTACCTAGTTGTATATGAGAGATTAATATGTATGAAGCATAACTTTCCTATTATAAGACAAGTTCACATTAAAAAGTCACAAAAACTATGGCCATGCATTGTAACAGTCTTGACCTCCCTCAAAAAAAATCAGTGTGTATGTATAAGGGCTACAAGAAAATGTTTTACAGTTTTGGAATGCTTTTTATAATTTTACACATTTTGTGATGCCCCAAACTGCTAAGATGTAGACTCCAGTGATTTCTGTTAAAGAAGGAGTCTACATCCCCTGCATGAGGTAGCTCCATCAATGATATCACCACTGAACTGCAGCACGTCAGGCCATGTCAGTGTTGGAAGTCTTTGTTGCAGGTTACATCATCTTTGACGGAAAAAAAGTTGCAGAATGATGAATGTTTAAAGGGAATCTGTCAGCAGGTTTTTGCTATGTAATCTGAGAGCAGCACAATGTAGGAGTTGTAACCCTGATTCCAGTGATGTGTCACTTACTGGGCTATGTGTTGTTGTTTAAAAAAAATCAGTATTTTATCAGTAGGAGACTACAGGACTTGTGCCTCATAGTCCACTGTTCTGTGTAACCCCGCCCCCACCACTGATTATCAGCTTTCTGTCAATATACAAGTGCACATATAGCCAATCAGTGGTGTGGGTGGGGTTATACAGAGCTCAGCATTCAGAGCACTGCTAGATCTGCAGCTGAGAAAATAGAAAATGTGATCACAACTGCTTCACCCAGTAAACAAAGTGATACATTGCTGCAATAAGGATCTCTCTCTCTACATAAGATTTAGTTAGAAAAAACCTGGTAACAGATTCCCTTTACATTCAGTGGAATATGTTTGGCGTCCGTGATTCCATGTGTGATACAGATGGCACTACACTCCCTGACAGAAGTTATGTCGCTTATCCACGTTATGGAAATAATAGCTTATAACCTGATGTTAAATTCATCCATTGGTTGT